>CM021103.1:381346630-381493529 GCA_007115665.2 Sequoiadendron giganteum | reverse complement strand
TAGTGAATTGTTTAGATGCAGTTTCAACTGCTAAGCAAAATGAGAGAAACTGTATAGTGGAGTTAGCACTTCATCTAATTGCAAAAAAATTGATTTACCTTATTTGCTTCTTTGACATTACTTAATTGATAGCATTTGAATTAATCCAAAAAAAAATCACACAGTTTAATCCAGAAGCACTCTTAAATCATCTTTATGGCCTATGGAGAAATCTTGCCTACTACCTTTTGGTAATATCAATACATAAAAGTTCTATTCCTTTTTCCCATATTTGGCTGGATCTCTAACTGCACTTTAACTTGTAGTTTGAATATTGTTATACTTTTCTGTGCCAGATCCTTCGAAAGCATGGATGACCAATGTAATGTATTTATAAACATTAAAATATCAACAATGCAAATTTCATTGAAAGTAGCTAGGCTTGGAAAGTAGATCCTTTGCACTTGCCACAAAATTCTTATACAGCATAAATAATCTTAACCAGCCAAATCTTCATTATATCTGGAGAGATTGTTTGAGATCATCCTCATTCTGTTTATGTTCTGTTAGGTGATGTTTTTAGCCTTGAAAGTGATCTGTGAACTCTTAATTTCAAATGTAGAATTCAGCAGAACATGAACTATTACTGTTCTACTTGCTTAAAATCAAACGTACTCTAGAGGAGTATATGTTGCTCAAAAATATAGAAATGATGTAAATTAAAGAATTCACCATGGATGCTCAAGAGATTTAATCTTGGAAAACTCCCTGAGGAGAAAAGCCAGCTTGGTAGCAGCAATTGCTTGACTACCTTGATGTTATTAATGTGGAGGAATAAGTACAAAAAGTAACTCAAATCGCTCCTCTCCTCACTGTCAAGTTCCTAAACTCACCATGAACAACTGAATTCTTCTACTTCATCCATACTACACTCATTCTTGCTTCCAATGATGCAACTATGCTCTACACCTATATTTATAGCATCCCCCTCATGTATTATAAGGATCCTTGAACAGATTTATACATGAAAAAGTTGGCTGTTTGTTTCAAATTCTCTCCTTTCTGCCAGTCATCATGAAACAACTGGTAATCCTCAAATAGCAGTTTTGTTTTCGCTACAGCAGTTACATAACCACCTACTGTCTAAAAATGGCAGTTTCACTCTGTTGACAAAACTGTTGATGATCATTATTTGAACTCAACATATTGATCATTCTTAGTCTTTTTCAGATCCTTATGAATTAGATAGTGATTGCTTGTCTCTGTCAATGCCACTAGTTGTTCTTGCTCAGGCCTTTTTGCTTGAATATTGTAGATCTTTCAATTGCTTCTCTATCATCCACTTTTTTCATGCATTTCACAATTTATTTTCATGATGTCAAGATCCAAAACATAGCCTTCACAACCTTACTTGTTCTAATACTCTACTTTTGCACACTTATCTAAATGACATTGATTGTTGGAGAAATGAGCCACACCTGAACCTAGTCAGTGACTCCTGCTATTAGGAGCAGAAACCATAATTCTGTTTGGGCAGCCTAACTGAACTTGTGAGGATCTCAACAACAAATCAAACACTATTCCTTGATTCCCCTACGATTTTCCTGCACCATTATAGAAGGTAATGTTACTGGGATATTTTAATAATAACTAGCATAGATTTCTTTTCAAATCTAAGGTTTTAAACTTATGCATGGACACTTCTAAAGCTACTTTTAAGCACAGTATTTATATAGTACTAGATATTGCATAGTGAATAAGATTGATGCACCCAAAAGTCAGTAATAGATACTTGATGGTTGATAAACTGTACACTTATGCTGTGGGAACAGGAAATCATTCCGCAATGAATTGACACTGCTGCAAAAAATTCGACATCCTAATGTGGTTCAATTTATTGGTGCTGTTACTCAAAATGTTCCAATGATGATCATTGCAGAATATCTACCAAATGTAAGTAGAACATTCTGATTTCTACAATACTTTATGATTAGATTGCAATTATGCTTTAAATATGGAAGATTTGTTCATACCACACTAAAACTCCTATAAACAGACTCTTTAGTTGATACAATTTTTTTTATTTGACTAATTTCATCAAAATGGTTTATAATGTCCCATCCCAAATGTAGCCTCAATTTTTCCAATTTTCCAGTCATGCATTGAATAAGTCTTGGAGAAAGTTGTGTATATTTCAGATGGTTTGTGAAAGTTTTGCACAGACAGCATACACATAACAAATTCCAGAATGGCTAACTAAGATTACTCAATTGAACAAATAGCAAACACTGAAAGTTCCAACTGATTATCAAACAAATGATATAAGAAACAGATATTTTCTGACCTTAAACTTCTGTAGCTATAGTCCAGCTGGAAATGAATACCCAGTTCCAAAGTTTAATTCAACCTCCAAAATTCCACAGAGCTCCAGCAACTGAAGACTTGGAATATAATCTGATAGTGATCAGCACTAGATATGACCAGCAGCTAGTATGAATTTTCAACAGTAATAAAAGGTTCGATAATCAGAAATATTTAGTGACTTGCATAGCAGTTTTCAGAATTCAGAGATAATAATCATATAGTCACAGCTGTTCAATGGACAAGTGTAGACTGGTAATTTTGAAAATGTCATTTTGCAATTCCTATTACTCCAGCTATGTTATGTCCAGACTAAGGCAGCAGATTTGGAACCCCCCTGGCAAGCTGCAGCTGTATCTGTCTTCGTTTAATCAACTTCAACTCCCCTGAAACTTCATTTCCTTTACACCTAAATAGAGATTAAGAGCTAATATGGCAATCTTCCAAAGGTACAGACTGTTCTTGACAAGACAAAACTCTTTTAGATATGAACGGCAATGAGGGATTGGTATGGTGCTTACAATATTTGAATTTCTGGAAACTTAAATTAGCACGGCAATCCCTGTATTTCACTTCCTTCAAAACTTGACTCCTCCATATAACCCACACACCCTATATGAAATTTTTCTTAAACCAGCTATTAATTCCTAGCCCATAACTTGTACAAAAATATTGACCCTGCAGCTAGGAATGTACCGATATTGTACGGCAGCCTCCAGTTTCACATTTACATCCCAAATTATTTATTTTCTAAGCATTCACTTTGACTGATGACCCCCTTAATGAATCATGTGAGCTTTTATCAATTCAATAATAAATTAATTACCACATTTTTAGAAGAAATGTATGGCGCTCCCCTTTAAAAATGTTTCCTGGAATCTCATGTCTATTATAATATGTAGAGAAGGGGGATTCGCTACTCATGAGTCTCTTTATTCTCAAGAAAATTCCAAGGGGCGAATTTCCCTAAACTACCTCAAGGAACAAAGTGAGAGTTCTAAAATCAGAAATAGTAGATCACAAAGGTTTTCTAGACAGACTGATAGGCACTCGACCAACGGACAGAAGCGCGGAACAAGGACGACAACATAGTGCGTTGGAGTCCCAAAGGCGCATTGGCATCTCGTACGGACCAAAAATCGAGTTTGTCACATAAAACAACAAAGCGACTACTAACAATCAAATTGCTAAGAACTCTTAGAATGTGAGAAAGTAATAGAATATAACAAAACTAGAATAAAGTAAAGTAAAGGATTGAACTAAAGTGGAAAGAGAAAGAAAACTTCTCACAACAACCCAAGTAATGAAGCCTCTAGTACATGAATTATATTCAATACCTGCATATGTAAGATTGAGAGAAAATGTTGGGGCTGTATAAGGGTTTGCCCCAGTCAAACCCCCGTCTTGGTGTTCCCACCTTGACAGACAGCCAAATAGATAGAGAAAGTGAACAAAGTAAGCAAATATGGAGTAACAAAAGCAATCCCTGCTCAAAGAGGAGAATCCGTATCACGAAATAGAGATGCAATTGATAGGGGATATGAGAAATCCCAAAATGCTCGCAAGCACAAGGTAAGAGAGATATCAGCTGCAAGGCTTAAGGAAGCCAAGGAGGGAGACAAAGATAGTTGCAAGAGCAAAGAGTGTTGCTAAGAGAGCTTGAGAGTGTTGTAGAAAGCTGTAAAAGAGCTATACAAGCAAGATAGCAAGAAAAAGAGAAGAGGAAAAGACCAAAGCCAAAGCTAGAGAGATCCAGACGAGGAAATGAGCTGAAAAGAGCAATTAAAGAGAGAAATGGAGGGAAAAGAAGCTTCCCGAGTGGTTACAAGGCGTCCCGAGCCATTACCACCGACAAAAGTAGCTGACAAGTGGCAAACATGCTTGGAATTAACCGTTTGAATGTTGAAATGTCACAAGACGCTAGCGTGGCACGTGGCGTGCTAATGCCCAGACACATCATGCTACAAAATGACAAGAACGAGAAAAGCACAAGGTTTGACGCAAATCTGACACACAAAGGATAGCTGTTGAAAAGGGGTTTTCAACAGCCTAAGAGGGAAAAAGGCTTATGCAGGGGTTAAAATGAGCCTACACAAGTTCTAAGGGAGTGGACACTAAAGTGGATACAAGAATGTATTTGCAATTGTAAGGGGTGCAATTTTACGACATTACAGAATATAACTCAGCTTACTAATAACACCTCTTAGTGTCCTCCTTACGGCTTAAAATAAAATAAGGGATACTGATTTAATTAGAAATATTCTAATAATGATAATGCAATTCAATTTTGTGCATTCACTTGGGTCCAAAAATATTATTAAGTCTTGCAAATATTACCACTTGTAAAAAACCCGTTCGTCGAGATTTTCAGCTCTACACATACACTGGAACAAATAGACCAGATAAATAGCATAAAATCCTGTGAAGAAATATCAACAATCATCCAGGGAGTATTTTCCAACCCCACAGATGATACTCTTCATGGAGATTTTTCATCCCCACAACGTTCAAAAATCAAACTGCAAAACTTCTCTCCAATTAAAACTCTAGCATGTCCATAAATGAAAGCCAAACTTTTTTTTTGCACCCTTTCCAAATGTAACTACCCACCTTTCTTGAAATTCCCCTTTTTTTTTATTCTTTTGATTTAAATTTCAATTCACTTAAGTTCTCCAAAAAATATTATTTTTGTTCACCTTTTAATGAACCCCCTTTATAAGTCCTTTTTTGCAAAAAATGATTTATTGCTAAATTAAATAATAATTTTAACTTAGGAACTTAAGCATTAAATTAATTAAACATTTATCGTTATATTATGAGAGGGGACATTATAGGTCTATATAATTACTTTTTGCATGTAGTCTTTTGCAAAAGAATCATGCTGATTTTGGCACGTGGATGTTACAAATGAGCTACATAATTTTCATGGTACATAAGCAAATTGATGAGCATCTAAAACCATGTTGCATATATTCATATTTATTAATTGTGTTTTAAGTACATCCTACATGCCTGGTAATTTATAAATTGAATCGCTAAAATGAATATGTGGAAAGAATGCCCATGCTACTCTATTTTGTTTTTCCTTTTGAGGCTACTCTTTGTATTGTAGCTTCTTGTTTTCCTTGTTTGTTTAGATATGAAACATGTCTATTTGAAAAAAACGTATCCCTATAGGATGACTTTTGAAGCCTTGTAGCTAGGCTATAGGGCTTGTTCAATCTTGAGGAATTGTATTATTAGCTCTTGAGCCAGTATCCACCACCTCATTTGTCAATGTTCAGCCCAAATATCCATTTGAGCATTTACCACCCTTTTTCATCTAACTAGCAGGGTCGACCACCTGGTTGTGTCAAGGAATTGAACTTGTACCTACATGGACAATCGGCCTAGCATCAAATGCAATCCTTTTAGAATGTGTAGAAGTTCATTTACTTGGATAGGTTTCAGAGTTTCCTAGAATCTGCAAAGATAAGAGGTCAATTGGGAATACTTTTATGCATCTGCCCTGTTGGCATCATTGTCTTTGATGCAATGGTTCAGACTTCCTTTGTGATCTCCTTATGAATTTCTGCTTTTATATTCAGCACATCCAAGTACCGGTTCTGGATACACATTCTTTACTTGATCTCCATGGATGAACAAAGTAGTTTCTTTAATGTCAATTAGGTTTATCTACCATCCTATCTACCAACTTTAAGTAGAAAATTCTGATCTATACTAGTCTTTAGATGATTAGATTGCAATAATATTTTAAAAAATTGTATAAAAAAATTGTTTAATTGATGTATTGGTTTTATTTGACTAAATTTAACTAAATAGTTAGTGCATGTACTCTTTTGCAAAAGGAATCTGCCATTGTTAGGGTGTGGATGCTACAAACTAGCAACAAATTTCTCATGGTTCATATGGTGATTGATGACTGACTAAAACTTAAGTTGTTGGTTTGGGTAAAGGTTCAACTTTGGGTATGGGTTTGACATATGGCCGACTTTTTTCCTAAGTTTAGTACAGATGGGTTCGACATACATAAATATCATAGTTACAAGACTTCGATCCATTCCAGACTAGTTTGGCTGATTTTTGACTTGGACTCAACTCTCATTTTTACAGTTGTATTTGGTTGCTTTTTCCATGCTTAGATAGGAAGGCATCATTTCCAATCATAGGTAGAAGGAATGGTGAGTTTTTAGGGCTTTCTATAGTTGCAAGTGACCAATTGGAAAGGGAGTTACAAAAAGCTAAGTCTTTGCCAAGTTTGGGTCATTTGGATTCACCTATGCTTGCTCTCCTTGGGACTCACCGAGTTTGGGAAAGTTTAAGCAACTCTTGTAACTTTGATATATATATATATATATACACACACACCTATGCTTGCTCTCCTTGGGACTCACCGAGTTTGGGAAAGTTTAAGCAACTCTTGTAACTTTGATATATATATATATTTAAAAATATATAAAAGTACTTATAATTTACAAAAAAACTCATAGATGTCTAATATCAATACAAATTACAATCAATAATCTTCATATTGCTCTTCATTGAGAGCATCAAGGTCAATATTTGGTTTGTTTGAATGACCAGCAGCTGTAGTGCCACTCCCACTAGCCATGTCATGTGTAGATCTTGCCTCATCTGAAGAGACTAAGGTACATTGTGAAACAAAAGCGTCTAAGTTGGCACACTTAGGGGTTATATCCAAACTCCTTGTTGCCCCCTCATTGTAATTGGCTTTCTTATTTGTGTGACAAGAGATGCAAGTTGGAATGCACATAGACCAAATTCTCATTTTTTGTGCAGCAAACTGGTTTCACAAAAAAATCTCTATGATGTACTCAATCAACCTGATGTCATTATTTCCTCTCCATTGTCATTCTCTATTGTTTTCTTTAATTATACCATCAAGAGGGCTATTTTGAAGTTGTGTACCAGCAAAAACAATAGATTGCCAAGGCCTCAAAGATGAGCTCCTCAAAAGAATTGAATGAGGTAATTTGTTCAATTTTTCCTTGCTCATGGTACCAACACATAATTCATCTTATTCATAAATTTGAAGATGCCTCCAATCTTGACAACTACAAAACCATTACAATTCAGCATTTGTATGCCAAGCTTTATGCCATGGTGTTAGACATGCAACTTTCAGGGCACTTGAGTACATTTGGAGAGACTACCTAACTATTGATCACATCTTTACACTGATCTTCCAAATTCTTTTGGTGTTTTATAGACCTCAATAAGTTTTTTGACTAAGTTCCAAAACTGGCATAAGTGTTAGCCAATCTGTTCTGTTTGAATCATATTGGTGTCATTTATTTTTATTTGGGATGCACATAGCACAAAGGAGTTGCACAGCCAATTAGTGAGGGTCACTGTTTTGTTTCATGCAAATTGTTCTCTGACTGTGTGGTTATTCCTGCTAGCTGTTTTAATTGTGTTTATATGACAGAAAAAAAGCTCTTCTCTATTGTGTGGTAGCTCTGCATAAAGCTGTTCTTTGCCTATATATTATGTTCTGAACTTTTAGATTGTTTACAGGGAGACTTGAGCAGTTACCTGAAAAAGAAAGGGCGTTTACAACCTGCAAAGGCAGTGAGATTTGCACTTGATATTGCCAGGTCAGTTCAACCTTCCACTCTTCAATTTAGCCTGGCATGGTATATGTCTTTGAAGAACATCATTGTTTATTGAAACGAATAATCTCCTAAGGACCTTCAACCTAATTAGAAAATCCTGAATAATGAAACTGAAATTTCTTAAATAGCTAGCTGAAAAACCTTAGAAGGTTTCCTTAACAGTGATACACACAGTACAATATGATGTATGCAAAATGAATCTTATTTAAAAACAGCGTTGGCAAAGGATTCGCAGGATTCAGAAGCTTGCTCTTAAGCTGCTTAAATAGTTTTCTGTCAAAACCTTATAGACTTTCTTTAGTTGTCATAAAAAATATATGATCATATATTGACATTTCCTTATTATCTGTCACTTTAACATTTGGTAGAATTATGTGGGAATTTTTTTTCGCATCATGTTTTTGAATGGGCTGATACTTATTCATGCTTGGATATTCTGTTACTACACAAATACTACATGAGGTGTTGCTGATAGAAATCTTTAATCAGACAATAGCTGTTTAGACTCATCCTAGAATATTAAGAATTATACACGTGGTTTGATATGCTATGCACAATCATCATATCCTGATCAGCAGTGCAAGAGAATTTGAGAAAGCTGCACAAATGTTCTTTGTCATCCTTTATATTCTCAAGTTGAAAGCATAGAAAATGCAATATTAGTTCACTGTTCAACAGAAGTAGAAAACTCTGCATAATTGTGTTATAACATTTGTTTATGCTGATTTTAAGTTTCATGTCTAATGCATTTAATACAAAGGTCCTAATATAAACACACAGTTAAGTTGACAAACTGACAATAAAATGGTATATGATTTAAATTTATTCTGTACCATAGAACTTAATATTTGGAAGTGTCTTCAAGAGTTGATTTGACAATGGATAACTCTTACTAAGAATAATGGTACTATTTGTTTGAGATATGGGGAGCAAAGGAGAAATGAATCTTTTTTGATGTGTGACATAATTGCTGATAAAATGCTTTTCTATGGTAAATGCTCACACGTAAACTTTTACATGTTGCCACTCTTCTTGAGCTGTTTGGACTTCAAAAATTCCAAGTGGATTGAAATTTCACATCTAAAATTGCTTCGTAGCTGACCAAAGTCTCTGAAAATGAAGAGTATACTTTGAATAATGTAGAATAGAATATTCCACCAAACAAGATATATCACCCTAAAAAACCATCTTGCATTAATGTGAATATATGTATCATACAACAACGAACAATCTTCCAAACAAATAAGTGAATGGATTACTCCTAAATATATAATCCTAAGACTACATAAAAAAATGAAATATGAGTAAATATTTCAAATTGAGAAAGATTATGAGATAGGAGAATGCATATCATCTAGAATGACACTTACATGGAAGATGTAAGAAAAAAAGGAATAATCGAAAACTCAATTATTGTTTATGACACACTATAACAAGCCAAAAAAGTGAGGGCAACAAATTCAAATAATGTCCTGCAGCGACTCAGGACAGAAGAAATAACAGCCCCAAACTTGCAAATTAATTGTTATTTCTAACACCCCCATAAATTTAGTTTATTCTCTGACATGAAGTTTTCTGAGCTTCTCAAATTTTACCTTGCGTAAAGATTTAGTGAAAACTACATAATTATATTGATCAAGTTTCTCCATTAGGTTCCAGGTCTTGAATTCTCTATGGTTGCTAGAAGTTAGAACCATCTAACTGACTATTAATTTTCTCGCAAAGTGCTATGTCACTCTGTAAGTGCTATTGAATGATGCTTCAGCAACAACATACTTATCAAAATGAGATCTTTTATTCTGGGGTTCAATAGGAAACGGTGCAGTTGGTGGAATGTAGTGGAGCACAGGTGATTAGCTCTTATATGCTGTTTGCTTAAGCATTCTAGAGATTGGTAGTTTTCTTTCCATATACTTCTGTCTACAAGAAAATGTTCTCATAGATTTGTTGGATGACATTGTTTGTGGCTATGAAAGCCACTTGGTTGTCCGTCCTAATTATTCTGATTGCTCACAATATCATAATTGTAACATTTATCTCTGTTAGAATCGAGATGAGGTTTATCTACTGTTTAAGATCTTCATAGCGATCAATGCCATAATCTACTTCTACTTGAGTATCTGCTTTCTGACTTAGTGCCTATGTTTTAATTAAGTCCTAGTTCTTGGTGATGTATAGTCATGGTGCTATAAATGTGTTGCTGTAAAGTCCCTTGTCCCACTTTGCCCTAGACTTCGCTTAGTTTGCCAATTAGGGTTAGAGTTTCACCTTCTCAAATGAATGTCCTCTTTAATGTAGTAATTTTGGATTGAAATCTGCATTCACCAATTTAATAACATTTCCACATACGCATATATCTGTTAGCAATAATATCTAGATATCCAAAATATAAACATAATCATAAAAGCAATAATGAAGACAGATGAGGAGTGGCATGGGTAGATCCGCCTGAAGCTATCCATCTAAGCCCAAGGGCACAAGCATCCTATCAAGACAACCCACCCCTTGGCCCCGAGTGGCATGAACGTCCAAACCAAGACAATTCCACCCCTCCATGGCCTCGGTGGATTCTTAAGTGGGACACCCACCCTTCCATGGCCCACCCATGCCTTGGGACTAGGCGGACTATGAGTGGAATTTCCACCCCTCTAGGGCCCATCCCTACCTTGGGTTCCGGGGGCGGACTTGAGTGGGGTTTTTAGGCACCACTTCCCTCACACCCTTCCTCCCAATAAGCTTGCAAACACTCATAATACAATCTTTTAGCAATCCAATACATATGCATTTATTACTGATTCTTTAAGTCAATATCAACATCATTATCATCATGATAATACTAAAGAAAGCATTACACCAATAATCAAAAAAGCGCCCGAGTGATGCTTCTCCTCCACAACAGGCGACTGAAGTACCAAGATTTGAAAGGACGGATTCCTGGACCTTCTTACTACTATTAGTTCTAAAGCCCATTGGAGCTATGTCTGTAAAGGTATGTTTTCTTGTTACTGGTACTTGTGAAGTTATTGCAATGAAATGAAATCTTTATTGTAATTTTAATATGATATCTTGTTCATATATTATCAATAAAAGAAAGAAAAATTATATTCCAATGACTTGTTAGCATGTTTATTTACTCGTTTGATGTAAATTTGGAAATTTTTATTTTACCGAAGGTTGGGTCGTTACATATACCTCAATGAAAGGTCCTCTAGAGGTTAATAGAAAGTCAAACAAGTTTCTGCTACAGGTCTGATACACAGGACAATAGTATGATATGTTTGAACAACAAGCTTAAAACACCAACCAACAATCATAGAATGAGCATAACTTCATCAATACTCCATAGAATCATGCCAAACAACTTGCAAAGGGAAGCACTAAACTAGGCATCCAAGATGAGCTAGGTAGAAACCCCCCACAAGACTGAAACAACATCCACACTCACCAAACACCTTCAATTGGGTTGTACGGCCTCCCTAGATGGGTGACCAGCAAAGTAAAATCAATATCTCCACTAAAATATATGCTTTTTGGCAAGAAGGGGCGCCCAAGGATGTAGGTTCAACTACACCAATACCCACAAAATGATATGAAGTCCTCCAACCTGCAAATGCAAACCATGTGGTACAGCCTAGGGCAGGAAAAGACAACCAGCAAACTGAAATCTTCTAAAATCACTTGCAAAAATGCTTCCAAAGTGCTGCAAGAAGACTTAACACACCAAAACATAGCTAGAAGACATCAAAACTATCCATAATCGAAAACAAACTTAAAATATTTCACCTATAACTCCGATGGTGACTCTTGCAGTGAAGCCACTCAAATGTCCAGCTAGGGAGTATCTCTCAACTCCGAAACTCAAGCAACTTTGAAGGTTTTCGTCTTGAAAGCCCTTGAGGGATCCAATCCCCACTCCGATAGCATTTCGTTGTCATTAATCAGTATAACCAAATGAGCAAATGAGGGAGTATATATAACACTTGGAGACCTAGAAATTTGAATACCGTTTCCCTCTAAAAGGGTACACCACACTTGGGGAGAAAATAAGCTTTATTAAAATTCACTGAAAATCTTCATTTTGGCATCCACTATAGTCATGCATCAATTTGCTTTTTTAAAAACAACTTAAGTTGTCAAATGCTAGGCATGGGGGTCGAAGGGGCCTTTTTTGACTTTATGAAATTAACTTAAGTTGTAAATATTTCCTTTTTTGAACTCCAAGATTGTTGGAAGCACAAATCGCCAAAAGTAACCAGATACTAACAACTGAAGTTGCCACTACTGTGAGAAATAGAAACCCTGCACTAAACTGTTGCCAAGACCACTTCCAAAAATAACACTTACTAAAATAACATACTGCTAAAAATAGTGTGTCCAAACTTAAAACAAGTACATTCTAAGATGTAGTTGTGATTTACTAAAAATAGTAAGTACTAAAAATAGACACTGCTAAAAATAGTAGTGACTAACTACCAAAGATCTCAGAAAACCCATGAATACCCAAAAAACTCTCTGACAAACCTACATAATTTGGATAACCCGACTTACGTGAAAGTATTATAAACCCTTTTTTCCCATATTGGATTAACCAGTAAGTACACAAGCTAGGTATATCCTTCAATGGGTAGTCTGTCATCCCAGATAACCTATCTTCAAAACAATCTACTTACATATAAGTATAATAAGTTCTCTCCCATACTGGATGACCTCTCCTAGGAGTAAACACAAGCTTTCCTAGTTAAATCAATAACTTAGCTAAGTGTATCATATGAGTCTGTCATCCCAGATAACCTATCTTCAAAACAATCTACTTACATATAAGTATAATAAGTTCTCTCCCATAGTGGATGACCTCTCCTAGGAGTAAACACAAGCTTTCCTAGTTAAATCAATAACTTAGCTAAGTGTATCATATGAGATTAACCTGTTCAATCATACCTAAGATAAAATACTGATGATAAACACCCATCTTTACTATGGAGCATATACACACACATTGCATTCCATGTTCAACATATCTAGTATAATTAAATACCTATGTTGCTCCATATGTATCTTAGTTGAATTCCTCAGTTAAGTAATCTCTTTGACATATCTAGTATGTTTAAATACTTGTGTCAAGCTACTTCTTGACATATCTACTACAATTAGGTATTTGTGTCAAACAAACTCTCTTATCATAGAGTACTCTAAACACATAATTCAGGCAATCTATAGGCTTTCATTCCCTTTTCCACAAGACAACATATACACTTCCTCTGTACAACAAAAATACAGTTCCAGAAACAATTTACTTCTCAAGCATATACAACAAATACTATCCAAGAGACCATTCACTCCCTATGCATAAACTGCAAATACAATCCAAGAAGTATTTAATGGATAATTAAAGAAGAGATAGTAGAAGAATATCCCATGCCTGTAATTCGCTTTTCTACAGAATGACGTCGTCACAACCTTCACTTTTCCTTCAATCGAATCACTTTCAGTATTTCAGATAATTGACAGTACTCTCTCAAGGCTTCTCTTTTCCTCAGACAAAAATAGATATTCGAATCTGGTAATTACACAAGTGTAATTAGCAGCAGGTGTATGTCTTAGTAAGATACGCCTTTCTCAATTGCTCACTCAGAAAGGATGGAAGCTGTATAATAATTTACAACTGGTAATGTATGATGCACAGATAAGTATAAAATAGGGGATTATGATTTCAGTCTAGAATCTCAATGAAATTAGAATGATTGAATGCCAAGCAATGAGCAAATGCGTATGAGTGAATTCTCATTCAAGAGATGAGTGAAAGCTTCCAAAAAGGTAAGTGTATGCTTCAACAAAAGATGAGTGAATGCTACACAATGATAAGTAAGTAAACAAGAAGAATGGACAGCTATTTATAAAGCCCCTTGCCCATCTTATTCCTCTTCTACAGGCATGTAAATTTCCATAACTGTGTTTGAATGTTTCAATTTGATAAGTGGCGGATTTCTATCTCCATACTCAGCACTTCCAGAGGTGAGTCGACCCCTATCATTGACAACAGATTGAAGAACGATTCAAACTTGCACATGGTGAAATGTGAAGGATCGACACCTACATGCGTCTACCAATTATGGCACCAATCATGAAATCTGGCGGGTAAATAATCACAGTGAAAAAGTCCATTGTTGTTTGTAATCCACATAGCCTACATTCCAGGCTTGATCGAAATTACTCAGGCTGTGTTTGCATTCCAATGACTTGGTCTGAGTTCCGTGCATTTGCATGTGTCTTATTTCAGCGCTGTATTTTATTTTGATCCAAACTATAGTTCAATGAAATATTTCATCTTTCCAATGTTGGCGCATATTTCCCAAAGCCAAAAGACAAAGTTACGATTCATTCTATTCTCATAGTCGGCTGGGTAAATTAACCTGATTTCCATAGTTTGTAATAATAAATACTTAATTGAATAGGAAATAAGTCGATTTCCTAAGTTGAGAGATTGATATAAAATTAATATGGGAAATAATTTGATTTTTGAGAGTTTAATAATTTAAATTATATATTTTATATTTAAATACCCAAGTATAAACATAAATAAATATTCATATGTCTTAATATTACTATAATATATATATATATATATATATATAATCTTTAATATACAATTACATATATATATATATATCGTGAGCCAAATAGCATATCCGATATGTATATATAAATTCAAGAGACAATAATAATATTATTATATATTATATTCACATATTACCGGGCGTGTGCATATATGTACTTATGTATACTCTTGTATATTCCTCTATGTACACGTATATGTACGTATATCGTATCGATGCATCTGTATGGCATATCCATTAGCCAGCTTATGCTTGTATCGATATGTATATACATATGGATACGTGTATATACATATAGACATGTATATATGTTCACTTCTGATTACTTACATCCATTCACGTTACCATCATAATGATCGTAATCTCACAAGACATGTACAAGGATAGACATCACTTATAAAAGCATACAGAAGTAAACCAGACCTTACTAATGGAAATACAAGCTATGGATGACTTACCTATAACCTTACACAAACTAACTCAATTCACTCAATCTAAGGTGACATGTGTGTATGCTCAGATAGTTCACTTTACTAGTTACTTGACCAAGCTCCTCTCCTGAGTGATACTTTCCCTCCGCCTGGAGGATGAACATTTACCTGCAACCACTAGCACATACCTTAGCAGTCCTTTGTTCACAACAATTATTAACATACATATAGAAACATCTTTAAAGTTAGAATAACAATACTTTAATAACCATCTATTCACATATATGCAATATTTCACCATGAATAACATCAATTGAGATAACATCAAATGAAACAACGTCAAATGAGATAACATACATATTGATAACAAGGTGCAAGCATCTCCAGATTTCACATTACATTCATATTTACCCTATATAGTAATAGTAAATAGTAACCTCACAATTTGGGATGTAACAACCCTAGTTAACTCCATGGAGAATTACACCCCACAATCAAAACCCTATGGCACCCTATAGGTAAATTTGATAAAGTTAATGCTAACTTCCTTATTCTCAGCTTCCTGCATTCCATCATTAAGGTCATAACTGAAAAATAATCTGCTATCCTAAACATAAGTACAAGTGAATGGATTAGAATACCAACTGATTGGTGCTTGTACACTCCTCCTACACGGATTTTGATTGCCCAAACTCAACATTCCCCTCATCTGAGACCACAAGTCAATCTTGCTAAGGAGGTGAATGGACTGAAAACGGGCATACCTGCAGCTCTCCAAGGCTGAAATAGTCAACGTGAGGTCTGAGTTTTGAAAAATCAGCATCCAAAAAGAAGAACAGCTATTGCAACACTGAAAAACATCAGTCAAAATGGCACCTCTGCTCATGTCCACAGCTGGAAAAGTCCTCTCAAGTGTCACCAACACACCATAGAGGCAATCTTTGCTCAGAATCTCTCTCCAATCCATTGGTGGCGACATCAATGGACTCATAAGATGATTGCAAAGAGAGGTAACAGCGACAATTTGTTCATGCCTACGATCTTGGGCACGAAAAACCTCTCCCCAAGTAACCCCATCATGTTGGGGCTGCCAACAATTCATCAACTTGTGTGACATAACCCCAAGAAATTTGTGAACGTTTGAAACCTCAACACAAGGGCTTGTTAGTGTTTCTTAGATCAGATTAGATAATAAATTACTCAATAGAATTGCAACACATAAGACAATGAACACAACAAGATACCCTGGGAAAACCCTCCTACTTGAGCGAGAAAAACCCAGCAAATGATTCTCTTATATATGATAACACAGTGACAGAAATCTGCTTACAACACAGCCCAACAATGGTTAATAGAGAGTCACAATGATTTCCCACTTTTCCTTAATGCTCAGATACAAATGAATCTGTTCTTCCTTGATATCGGTCTGCTGCTACAGAAATGATGATCTACTGCTCAAGTATTAACTTCTTCTAGGAATACGAATTATGATGAATGAACTTGATTTCTGTTCTCCCTGATATATGCAAATTTCTGCTCTTGATGATAATAGCGAACTTTCTTGATGATTCGAATTACCTTTAGCAAGGATAATGACCTTGTACTTATACATCATAGGCGCCTCTTGACTTAGGTCGGCCTCTTTAAGAAAAATACAATAAATGATAAACAATTAAAATAACATGAAGTCGGCTCAAGGTTGATACAAGGAGAATGCGAACTTAAAGGGTCGGCTCTTGGGTATATTTAAATTGTCTTTCTTGGGAAGTGCAGACCGAAGCTGCAAATAACATCAACACTCCCTCTCAGCTAGGGATGAACTTCCATCTGCACAAGACACACCATATTAGAATGAAAACAAAATAGAATATCACCTCAAGGTGATATTAACCATTATGGCTACTCCCATAGATGGTATAAACTCATCACGGATTCCCTCACGTGATGTTGTCATGGAGTCACACACATGACTTCCACCATAGCTTCTCCCAGAGGGTGGAAACAAGGGCTTTCACCTCAACTCTCTCTCATCAGAGAATTGCATTATCAAGGGCTTACACCTCAACTCTCTCTCAACAGAGAATTGCATTAACAAGGGCTTGCACCTCAACTTTCTCTCAGCAGAAAGTTGCATTCTCAATCAAGGATCACTGATTACTGAGACTCTTTCTCAGTCAAGGCTGCATTCTCCACCATACCAAGTTTCTTTCGGAAGTATACAAACTTAATCCTGGCGAGAGGGTTGGTGAGAATGTCTACCGTTTGCTCTTCGGTGCTGATATACCTCAACTGTATAGCTTTCCTTTGCACCATATCTCTAATATAGTGGTACTTGATCTCAAAATGTTTTGTTCTGTCATGAAACATAGGATTGACAGAAAGCTTCACACAGCTTTGATTATCACAGTGTATAATAGTAGGCTCCATTGATTGTCCAAACAATCCTGCAAGGAGCTTACGAAGCCACACTGCCTCACGAGCTGACACACAAGTTGCAATATACTCTGCTTCAGTTGTAATCAAGGCCACTGAAGACTGTTTCCTGGTACACCAGGAGATCATAGCAATCCCCAAATTGAAGCAACAACCAGAAGTACTCTTCCGATCTGAGACACATCCTGCCCAATTAGAATGAGTAAAACCATGCAGCTCCAAATCCACGTTTGAAGAATATCTCAACCCATATCCAATTGTGCCACATAAATATCTCAGGATATGTTTAGCTGTTACAAGATGTATTTGCTTTGGTTCACACATAAACTGGCTAAGTGCACTCACTGCATAGCAAATATCAGGTCTAGTGTTAACTAGATACATCAATGAACCAATCAACTGTCTATACATGTAGAATCCACTGGTTCTGAACTAGCTGCAGCTTCTTTCAACTTATCTAAATTAGTCTCCATGGGTGTAGACATAGGTTTGCAGTCAATCATACCAAACCTTTTGAGAATGTCAACAGTGTACTTCCCTTGACTTAGAATCATCTCATCTGGCTTTTGCCAAACTTCTAAGCCAAGAAAGTAATGCATAAGACCTAGATTCTTCATCTCAAACTCTGAAGCTAATTCCTTCTTGCATTTTAGAATTAGATGTTCTTCACCAGTAATGATCAAGTCATCAACATATAAAACCAAAATTAATGCTTCACCATTTACTACTTTGAAGTAGAGGTTAGAATCTGCATCATTCTTTGAGAAACCCAGACTTGAAAGATACTGATCAATTCTTTCATACCAAGCACGAGGAGCTTGTTTAAGACCATATAAGGCCTTCTTCAGCTTGCAGACATGAGACTCTTTCCCATGCACCTCAAATCCTTCTGGTTGCTCAATGTAAACCTCTTCTTCTATTATGCCATTCAGAAAAGCTGTCTTTACATCCATTTGGTGAATCTTCCATCCTCTAGATGTAGCAATAGCAATGATGGTTCTAACAGATGTGTAACGAGCCACAGGAGCAAAAGTTTCTTCATAGTCAACTCCCTCTTTTTGTGAGAACCCTCTAGCCACAAATCTAGCCTTGTGTTTCTCAATGCTCCCATCAGCTGCATGCTTGATCTTGAAGAGCCACTTAGAAGACACCATAGATTTGTCTTTGGGTCTAGGAACTATATCCCAAACATTGTTCTTAAGTATAGACTGATACTCCTCAATCATGGCATCCTTCCATACTTGTTGACTAGAAGCTTCTTCAACATTTGATGGTTCTGACTCAATAATCTGACTCATCAAGGCAACATAACTAGAGAACTTGTGAGGTC
The DNA here is from genome assembly GCA_007115665.2 of Sequoiadendron giganteum. Classification (NCBI taxonomy): domain Eukaryota; kingdom Viridiplantae; phylum Streptophyta; class Pinopsida; order Cupressales; family Cupressaceae; genus Sequoiadendron; species Sequoiadendron giganteum. The sequence continues at coordinate 381,474,745 of CM021103.1, read as the reverse complement.
TCTTGCTTTCTCTGAAGGTTCCTCTTGGAGCTGCAAACCTTTCTGCTTCCTGCATTGTCCTGCGAGCCCAAAGAGGTCTTTTCTTTCCAATCACAATGTCTAGAGGCCCATCAGTAGGATCCAAAGGCTCAGTTGGATCAATATCTTCTTTAGGTTCTGTATCCTCCTTCAGATTCTCTGGAATATGGTCAACTTCCATATCTTGAGGAGGTTCTTCTTCATCAATCTCCATAGGAGTGCCTTTGGACCTTCTATAAGCAACATCTTCCTCAAATGTGACGTCTCTACTAATCTCAATAGACTTCTGTCCTGGAATGTAAATCCTGTAAGCTTTTGATGTCTCACTGTAGCCTACAAGAATTCCTTTCTTCCCAGAAGGTTCTAGCTTTGTTCTCTTTTCCTTTGGAATATGAACATAGACTGGACAGCCAAAGATCCTCAAATGACTAACTTCAGGCTTCACGCCTGAGAATGCTTCTTCAGGAGTTTTATTCTCTAAGATCCTGTGGGGACTCCTGTTTTGAACATAGACGGTTGTTCTTGATGCTTCAGCCCAAAGAGAGATTTGTAAGTCTTGATCATGGATCATAGCTTTCACTGCTTCCACAATAGACCTATTCTTCCTTTCAGCAATACCATTTTGTTGTGGATTATAGGGAACACTGAACTCCCTCTTAATCCCTGCTTCAATACAAAAGTCTCGAAATGTGCCAGAAGTGTATTCTCCACCATTATAAGATCTCAATACTTTGATCCTCTTCCCAGACAGATTTTCAATCTGTGCTTTGAATTCTTTGAATCTTTCTAATACTTCTTCTGATTCTTTAGATCTCAAGAAATAGATCCAAGTCTTTCTAGAGTAATCATCAATGAAAATAATATAATACAAGAAACCACTAGATGATGCAATAGACATTGGACCACACAAATCAGAATGAATGAGATCAAGAATACATTTAGATCTACTTTCACTGGAATGAAACGTACCTTTTGTGTTTTTGCCTAGGGCACATCCCTTGCATGTACCTTCATGTTCTTGATCGAATTTCGGAAGACCGGTGACCATCTTCTCCATGATAGGTAGAGCACGAAAGTGAATGTGAGCCAATCTTCGATGCCAAAGATCACACATGCTGGTACTGTTATGCACAAGTGCTTGAAGAGGACGAGTGCACAGCCTGTAGAGACATTCATGTTTAACTCCAATCACTTGAGCAGTTTTGAAGCTGGAGTTCTTTGCCCATATAAGAACTTTCCCTTTAGAGAAGGCAACTTGATAACCCTTGTCTTCTAATGCTGAAATTGAAACAAGGTTCCTCTTTATCCCTGGTATGAACAGTACATCATTCAACTCCAAAGAAATTCTAGAATCCAAGTGAAGAGTGGAATTTCCAATCCCTTTTATAGAATATCTAGCATCATGTCCAATAACAACTTGATCACTGGAGTTGCTTTCCATTAAGTTTGAAAGGTGACTTTTGAATCCGGTGATGTGCCTAGAAGCACCACTGTCAATCAACCAAGTGTTAGAGTCAGTAGAAACATTGCTAGACAAGGCTGAATAAAATAGATAATCACTGGAGTCCTTTTGTGGAGCGACTTCTTCAACATCTGCAGTGGCAACTTGAAGCTTAGGTCGTTGAGGGCAGACCCTCGCAAAGTGACCATACTTATCACAACGAAAACATTGAATCTTGGACATGTCTCATTTCCTTTTGTAGGTAGGAGCATCATCATTTCCATCTTCTCGATTCCTTTTGAAGAATCCTTTCTTAAAGCCTTTTCCTTTGTTTGATGAATGAGAGGCAAGAACTTGTAATTCTTCATTCTTTGAGCTTTGACCAATTCCTCTTGCTGTTAGTCTTGACTCCTCTTGAATGCAGTCAATCCTTAATCGATCAAACTTGGGAAGTTCAGATCTTGCACTGATTCCTTGAATGAACGCCTCCCATGAAAGCGGAAGACCATTGAGAGCAAGCATAGTCAGTTCTTTATCATCAATCATGTGACCAATAGTGGAGAGCTGATCTTTTATCTCTGAAATCCTCATGAAGTATGTAATAACAGATTCTCCTTTCGCCATTTTCACATGATGAAGTTGTTGCTTCAGTGCAAGGGCTCGACTGGTGTTGTTGATTTCGTACATCTCTTCCAAGGTTGTAAACATCTCTCTTGCTGTATCCAACTTGAAGACAATTGGTACAATATGATCCTTGATAGAATCAACCAATACTTTCTTTGCCCTAGTGTCTTTCTTTCTCCATTGCAGCTTCTCTTCTTCCCCCTCAGGTTCGGGAACTTTTGTTTTCACAAACTCAGCTAAATCATTCTCTTCCAAAGTTAGCATGAACCTGAACCTCCATGATGTGTAGTTCGAGATCCCTTCGAGTCTATCCTCGATTTTTAGACTGTTCACCATCTTGAGAAATTTAGAAGATAGACTAAAAAAAATAATGAGAGTTGCAAACTAACAGATCTGAATCTGATCACGATCTTTTTCACACCCGCTCTGATACTATGTTAGTGTTTCTTAGATCAGATTAGATAATAAATTACTCAATAGAATTGCAACACATAAGACAATGAATACAACAAGATACCCTGGGAAAACCCTCCTACTCGAGGGAGAAAAACCCGGCAAATGATTCTCTTATATATGATAACACACTGACAGAAATCTACTTACAACACAGCCCAACAATGGCTAATAGAGAGTCACAATGATTTCCCACTTTTCCTTAATGCTTAGATACAAATGAATCTGTTATTCCTTGATATCGGTCTGCTGCTACAGAAATGATGATCTGCTGCTCAAGTATTAACTTCTTCTAGGAATACGAATTATGATGAATGAACTTGATTTCTGTTCTCCCTGATATATGCGAATTTCTGCTCTTGATGATAATAGCGAACTTTCTTGATGATTCGAATTACTTTTAGCAAGGATAATGACCTTGTACTTATACATCATAGGCGCCTCTTGACTTAGGTCGGCCTCTTTAAGAAAAATACAATAAATGATAAACAATTAAAATAACATGAAGTCGGCTCAAGGTTGATACAAGGAGAGTGCGAACTTAAAGGGTCGGCTCTTGGGTATATTTAAATTGTCTTTCTTGGGAAGTGCAGACCGAAGCTGCAAATAACATCAACAGGGCTCACCACACTGGCATTAACTGATTCAAGATGATACTCCATTCCTTGCAGTGAATCCATAAGGCTAACCTCCTTATCACAAGGATCCATCCAATTGCAACTCATCATAGGAAGAAAATCAATTAGAGATAATGGTTCTTCTATCACCTTGTCTTCATACATCTCAAATAAAGGATTTGGAAATGTGAGCTCTACTTCCATGTCAAACAAGGGATTATCTTGAGTTTGGTAACTGTTTCCATCTTCTTTCTTGGACCCCATTCCTTGCATCAACTTGCACGTAACAGTGTTTGATCCCCCATTAGTCATTCCTTTTAATACTACCTTCCTATCACCATCTTGGAATCTCAACTCCATGGATTTCAAGTTCAAGTTGATTAAGCCTATGGAAGGAAGCCACTGCATACCCAAAACATCATTTGTGCCTCCAATGTTGACAACATAGAAGTCATCATTGACTTCGTAGTGGTTTAACAAGATCCTCAATTGTGGTATAATGCTAACACAAGATATTTTGTTACCATTGGCAACCATGACTTTGAAACCCCCAAATTTTCTAGTCTTGAGCCCGCGTTGTGCTAGAATATCCTCGTCAATGAAGTTGTGTGTAGCACCAGTGTCAATTAAAGCAACAACTTGCTGCCCTTTCAACAGCCATCTAAGTTTGAAAGAATTGCTTCTTTGAAGGTTAGAGATCCTTGCAAGAGTGCCACCATGTTCCTTCACCTTCGTAGTCTCTTCTTCTTATCCTTCTTCACTTTCCTCTACTTCCGCTTGCTGGTCTGAATTTTCTGATTCTAATCCATCAACTGAATAGGCCTCCAATTGACGGTTCTTCCTGTCATGTCCCTGAAATTGTAGTGCTAAATCTGAGGTATTGAAATACAAAGAACCAAACCAAATAAATATCAAAATATAAAATAAGTAATTGTCATTTGAATATCATTATAATTACCAAGATAATATTATTATAAATACAAATAATTACCATCCTAAATATTATTTGTAAATACCCAAACCTAAACATCGTTAAACAATGTAATATATAAACATATTACAATTAAATATATATTGCAACTTATTATTGATAATTTAAAAGAAAACAAATTTAAATAATAATTAATATTAATAATTATAAATATCATAATTAAGATGATATTTACAAGGAAACAACATAAAACAATATTAATAAAAATATATCAAACAGATATATTAAATAACATGCAAAACCAATATAAATAATAATTAAAATATATTAAAACAAGAAACACTTAAAAATATACTAACAGCAACAAGCAGCAACTAATCATAAAAGGTAATCGCTGGAAGACAGCAACCAAACAAAAGTCACGTCCCTCCAACACATGAAAAAGCACAACTCTCCATCGTATCTCTTCTCCAACATAAGATATAAGATAAGGTGAAATAAGGAGGAGAGGGGCATCGAATGGAACAAGTAAGCATATATAGGAATAAGAATATCCTCAGTAAATAATCTGATTACTATCAATTGTCTTCTCTTGGAGATCGATGAAGGGAAAATGAATAAGGAAAAAGGATTATGAACAAGGAAGATCGAAGGGAAGAAAGGAGGAATATATGATGGTAAAAAGAATCAGTTAATAAAAAAATACTCTCCAAAATCTGATCACCGTGGCTGGGAGAGAGGCTTCTGCAGATTGGATAAGATTAAGATAAGTATTTTATAAATTCACGTAAAAAGTTTGATAAATATATTAAGGATGCAAATAAGTAAGTTTGTATTTAAATTATCACTTATGAATTAAGGATTTGAATATGATGAATTAATATTATAAATATTTTAAAATAAATAAATAAATATATATATATATATGTTGATATATAAAATATATATATAAGAAACTGTTATAAATTGATAATGAAAAACAATGATGTATATGTATATGTTTATATAAAATATATATAGATATTATTTACGATTATGCAATAATGATGCTTGTAGCAATTATTAAGTCCTATAAATAATTAAGTTCTTTAAATAAGTATGGATAATAGATTCTTATCCGCTTGATCAACACTAACGATATCTTCTAGGGTGAAGACTAGATCGATTGGGAATGAAGGATTTCAAGAAAATATAGGGCATCCCCAGAGGGGGACATTACACTTCCCCTTTTCCCAACACTTGTGACTCGGGGCCCATGGCTCTTTGCATGTGAAGCAAGGTTTTTACTTCCTTAGCTCTTTTCTTTTATCTTCTTCCACCTTTGTGGGGTTTTCTTTTGGCTGAATGTTCTCCTTGCTATCATGCCTCTTGCCTCTATCGTGTGGAAAGGTCTTAGGTGGAAATTTGTTCTTTGGGGCTGCAAGCTCCATGCTTCTTGCCTTCCTTATCGCCTCATGAAGAGTTGATGGGTCAAAAGCTTTAACCCAACCCTTCAATGGCTTCATTAGCCCTTCACTGAAAAGGACTACAAGCCTCTTCTTCGTGATACCAAGAACCATGACGGAGAGTCTTTGGAACTCTAAAATATAAGTGTCAAGTGAACCAAACTGCTTCAGTTGTGCGAGCTCTCTAAAATGTATTTCAGGATCCTTTTTATCAAACTTGTCGATGAGTTTGTTGGTGAACTCATCATATGTAGTTCTCAAATTGTTGCCAAGTGTGATGAGACCATGATACCACCATTTGCGAGCTACTCTAACAAGATGCAACGTGGCAAATTTAATTGCCTCATCTTTTGGCATGGGTTTCAGTGACAAGTAATTATCCAACTTTTGCACCCAAGCTCTAGCGGTGCACTTTTCACTACCATCAAAGTGTGATAATGTTACCTTTCCTAGAGCATTTTGGAAATCTCTCTGCATTGGTGGCCCTCTGTTCTCCACTCTTCCACCCCTTTTCTTCTGTTGGTGGAGGTACTGATCCAAGGTCAATAACTCATGAATCTCAACTGGTAGAGAAACAAACTCCATGTAGGTTGTCTTGACTTCATCTACCAAAGGTACTTGCTCCTCTTGGGCACCTTGGGGCTCTTCCCTACGTGTGAATGTGAGCTGGAATGATCTAGGAGCGTACCTTGAAACTACTGTAGTAGTCCGTCCTCTAGTGTTTGACTGATTAGTGGCACTAGCTTCACCTTGTGGCACTTGGCTAACATGTGGAATACCTTGGTTCATCTTTGCCAACAACTGCAACATCATGGCCAACATAATGTCAAACTTTCTCTTTGATCTTTCATTTGGGTTTTCGGGTTGGCCTAGTGCCTTCCCCTTGTCTACCATAATCTCAACTGAAATGTCCCTATCTCTAGAAGAATCCGAATGGATCCCAAGAATCCTTGAAATTGTCTTTCCTTCTAAAATTGGTGGCGGTTGCTACAGATTTTTCTTTTGGTCTATGTCATAATACCTTCTCTTTACACTCATAGATGATTACAGTTGCATGGCATGTGTCAGAAGCACAAGCTGGTAGGATAACCAGCTCTGATATCATTGTAATAACCCAACTTTGTCCTTGCATGCACTCTTTGTTGCGGCACTTTTGAACACACAAAAATCTCAAACCAACATATGGATGCCAGTCAATAACCTCTATGGGTTTGTCCATTCTTTGGCCATTCTTTCCAAGCCACTCTCCATGATGCCCCATTTTAGTCAACATCTTTGAACTGATTCCCTTAGCGTAACTTTCAAAACCACCAAAATATTCTTGAGCAGAAGTAAATGAATTTGGAGGACTGGGTTTGTGCATCTTTCATGGGGGATTCTCTTTTCCTCTTAAATTCTGCACTAGTACCTTGCAACTTTGCCAAGGTCTCATCCTTGGCTTGCAATTCTTCTTGTAAATTTTCTAAAATGCCCACTACGAAGTCTGCATGGCTCCCTACGTGGACTTGCAATTCCTTATTCTCTTCTTTTAAGGATTGCACTAACTTCCTCAAATCTTGCTTCTACTTGAATGAGTTGGTTATCTCCTTCGAACTTTACAAGTCTTTTCTTCTTGGCTCTTCCCATGGCTATGCCTTACAAACTATGAAACCTTACAGTTTCAGAAATTGGAGAATCATACAAAGCTGTAAGTAAAACTCCAACCACAAGGAAGGACTACTTTGATACTACTATATCCGTAAATAGGAGGTGTATTCCTCTCTCATGCTCATTAAAAATGGATGTCATAAAACAAACACTATGAACACATTCAAAAGCTTTGTTTCTCTACTTCGAAAGGTCTTGACAGTGACATACAATGTTCATAAATGTCCAAACTCCAAGGAATCAAGAGAACAAATACAAAATCACAATGCATGCAAACACACATGCAATTGCAACACAAGATTATAGTTTGAGAAACCCTCAAATAGGGAGAAAAATTCCGTAAGAGTGAGCAATGCTTCTCATGCCACTAGATCACAGTCATTACAAGTGTTTTCTATGCCTCATGGGCTAACACTAAATCGTTGTTTTTATTGCAGAGGAATGAATTATCTCCACGAGTGCAAGCCTGGGGCAATAATCCATTGTGATTTAAAGCCAAAGTAAGAGCTGCTTTAATTTTACATCTTTTGCATTTGTAGTTGATATTAGTCTTTTGTGATAACTATCCATTGATCAGTTTTTCTTTGTGTGAACCTGCATTATGATTTGATATTCACTATTTGAGGTGTTGACAAGGTGCCAGAAATATATTGCACGACAGTGGGGGGCATTTGAAAGTGACAGATTTTGGACTTAGTAAGTTATTGAAGGTGTCCTCTGATAAGGTTAAAGAATCACATATCAGACCTTTGAATGATACATCAAGTAAGTTTATGCTTGCTTGTGAAACCGTGCTCTCTTGTTTTGTGTTTGATAGTGTGATATGTGCAATCTTATTTAGAGAATATGCACTGAAAATTTGTTACATCAGACAGTTCTTACAATTTTTTTCAATTCTTTGGCATCCTTACATTACACTTTATACAATTTTAATGACAATCTTTTTATTCATTTCAAAATGATAAATGTTTAGATGCAGGATATCTGAGAACTTTAAAGTCTCTCATAACAAGATAATATAATAATAGTGATTGTCTTGGAATAAAGTGTGATGACTTTTGCTTGGTCTTGGTATTTATAAAATGTCACAGAACTTCTGTCCTCATTCAAACATGAATGTTTATTGTTTTCATAAATATTAAACATCCTATAATAAGACTTTGCATATTTCTCGGAAAAGGAATGGAGATAAATGCATTTTTTTTACTCTAGTTCTAGATTCAAACTCTCACATTTGAAAATCTAGTTTCTATTTCTCAGAATAGGAATGGAGATAAATGCAACTTTTTCTATAGTTCTAGACAATTTGTGAGTGTACTTGTTTCACAATAGAAGTACAAAACAAAGAAAATATTGGCTTTTTATTCACAATCCAAACACAAAGTCGAGCATTATTATTGTTATAGGTTTGGAGATGTCCAAAACAATGCCAAAAATAACAAGATGATCTATCCTATATGAATGTGTTGACTCAGGTTAATGTGCTTGTTGAGGCAGAGTAAGATTCAGGTGTGGAAGAGTATGCTTTTATAACATTTTCTTGAGATTATAGTGATGCAACCAATTGTTGGTTCTTCGATTTTGATACATTTTGACATTCACCTGCAATAGAGATTGATATGTCATGTTTATTGTTGATTCTTGTTCTATATATTTTGTTTGTTTTGGTAATGATTGAACACAGGTAGTAGAAAGGATGAGAAATGTGCATGTTGTTCTTAGCGATACAATAAAATATAATGAGGGATGTTTGGTTTGCTCTGAATATGAACATAAATCTATTCTCTATCAATTGATTAATAAAAAATCCTAATATTATTGTGAATTTTGTGGAAAGAAATATATTGTAACTGATGTCAGGTAGGACAAAATGGTTGCCCTAGACTTTGGGCATGGTGATTTGTATATGCTAGTTAATCTTCTCACAATTAAATTGAATGCTCTAGATGTGGAGGATAATAGTAACATTTTGAGGCATGAGAGATATTGACATCTAAATCTTCAATATTTGGCCAAACTAACCAGAATTGGTCTGGTTCACAAATAGTCATCTAGGATAAGTACAATATATATGTGGAGTGTTTGGTTGGTAAGCAAAAATGAAAGTTATTTCCTAATGAAATTGCATGATGTTGCAAACAGGACTTTAGATCTCATTCATGCAAATCTATTTGAGCCATCCTAGAAATCATATAAAATTTTAAGTGAGGTACTTTCTATTGATGGTGGATGATTTATCAAGGAAAATGTGGGCATTCTTCTTGAAGAAAAAGTTTGATTGTTTTGGATCTTTTTTAAGTTTAAAGCCTTAATTGAAAATTAGAAAGGTTGATCTACCCTTGAGGTTAGATAATAGAGGTGAGTTCAGCTCCGTGCAATATCAACACTACCATGAGAAAGAAAGTATTCAAAGATATTAGTAGTGCTATACACTCCTTAGGAGAATGGGTTTGAGAGAAGAAATCGAACCATCATGGAGATGGACCTATGCATGATGCAAAGTAAAGGCTTGCCATACAAATGTTTGGTAGAAGAAGTAACATGAAGATATATCTCTTGAATAGAAGTTTGTGGAAGTTCTTACAAAATGTCAAATTGGAAGAGTCTTGGTTCGGGCTAGAACCAAATGTAACAAATACATTTTTATGTTTTTTGTTCTACTATGTTTATTTTGGTTATTGATAGCAAAAGGAGTCAACTAGATTCCAGTAGCTTCAAGAACTCCTTTGTTGGGTATAGCGAACAATCTAAGGCATATATATGCATTGATGTTTCCACTAACAAAGTTGTATCTAACTGGGATGTTGATGTTAATGAAACAAAATTTGTATTTGATAGTAATCCTAAACATCATATTATCCTTGATTAGTTTGGAATTGGTGATGTGGTTTCTTTAGAAAGTCAAAGGCTTTAATTCTTTGTCTCCTTCACACTTACGAATAGCTCAACCTCCAGATGATATTTCTCTTGCATTGTTGGTATATCAAAGGTTCAAAATTGAGATGAGGTCAACTCTTGATATCATTGCTTAGTCATAGGAGCCTCAGGTTACAAGAACAAAGACAAAAATGGCATTGTTGATTATTCCACTATTTAGGATGTGCTAGATGTTGGATTTCTTGCTCAATCCTATAATGGTCAAGCAAGGAAACGAATTACTAGATCAGATGAGCACATTCATTTTGGTCTCTTTTCTAAACTTTTCAAAGTGCTTGAATTGGAAGGGCATGCAATTAATTTGAATTAGAGGCTGCCTTTTAGATTGAATATGACACCTTGATGAAAAATCATACTTGGGCGTATTTATAGACTAGTATTTTGATGATTGACAAGAACTTGTTGGACTCATGAGCTTTTGGAATAGTTGAGAAACTCGCACATGCCTTTTGAGATGAATCAATTGTAGAAAATCGTGAGTTCTACCTGAGTTGCTTTGCGACTCCCTTTGGAGACTTGATTGCACTTGGTGAGTGTGGAGAGCGAAGTCTATTGTTGGATAAAACCTTGCATAAAATCCTTTATCTCACTAGGTGTTGCTATACGTAGATCCCTACTCTCTTTTAAAAAAGAAAAGAAAAAAGAAACTTTGTTTTAGATTGCACTAGATGGAGCAGTGTGTTTTCTCTTCATTTGGCTTGAAATAACAAAAGCAACGAATTTTCCTCGTTTTTATGAAAATTCTAGTGTTTTTCTTGTACTTTTCCCAATTAAATCCCGATTAGTTGAATCCCATTTATACTTTTTGGTTTGTTGAGTCAATCTTGATTCTGAGTAACGCTATTATGATCAAAATAGGCTTATGAGATTTCTTAATTCATTCTTTACGCTTCTCATGCATTTTTAAAGTTTGTTTTTTATATTTATGTAATTTATTTTATTTGCCTAGTTTTGCTAAGTTTTTCCTCGAGTCTAGGTTTTAGTCTAATTTTTGGTCTGCCAAGTTTTCGCTGAGTTTGAATTTTTGAATTATGCTACAAACAATTGGTTGGTAGCTTGACATATCTTAGATCCAAATGGTTGGATCCTTGTTTTGGAGTTCTCTCTCAATTTTTAGCCCAATTGAAGCTTGCTCGATACCAAGGAATAAAACTAGTATTGTGATATGTCAAAGGTACTCTTCTTACATTTTTTATCAGAGAGAAAATGATTTTAAGTTGATAGGGTATATAGACTCTAATTGGGCTTGTTCAGTTCATACATATAGATCAAGTATACGCTATATATTTTACTTGGGCTCAAGAGTTGTTTTGTGGTAGAGTGATCTTCAACATTTTGTAGCTTTATTTTTGGCTGAAATAAATTACAAAAGAAATGCTAGTACTATTTGTGAGGTAGTTTTGCTACATTTGGTTTCGAGTGATCTTCAACTAACTCCACTTTTCTATCACAATCAAGGGGCCTTGAAGTTTGTAAAAGAATTAGTTTATTATGCTTGCACCAAGCATATGGAGGTTCATCATCACTAAAATTGGCAATTGGTTGGCATTGATCTTTTCTCCACCATTGCACTTCTTAGTAATAGTCTACTAATCTAATGACTAAGTTGCTTTGTGTTATTCTCTTCGTCAAAAATTTGGGACAAAATTGGCATTATCACATGTATTTATTGCTTATGTTAGTGATGCAATAACACCACATTAGTTATGTCTAAAAACAACTTACAATTAAGCTATAGCCACTCTGTAATGTTCCCATTCCATAATAAATACAAGCATACACTAATTGTAGAGTTTGGCATCGAATTCTCTGAAAATCTGTGCAGTCATTATTTCAACAATTGCAAGGATACAGAAGTTGTAGTTTCAAAGCCCTACTATGAACCTTTAGGTGCATTATATAAGACTTGTAGAGTGTAAAGAAGCAAGTTTGAATTCCTGCAAATAGCTTGATCTTCTAATTGGCTGTGTCAAATGATTTAACAAGTATACACACCATCAGAAGTCAGAACATTTGTATTTCTTCTATTAAATTAATTAGATCAAATCATTTAATCAGCAACATTATCAAATAAACCATAATTAATTTTTTTATGTGGCTTTTTCTGATACTGAGGACAAATTGATTTTATTAAAGAGCATAATGTCAATTGGATTATACCTCCCTATACTTTTCATATCTGTTTTCAATGAATAACCGAGAGGAGATATTGTGGTGAATTAGGATTGAACAAAGAGGTTTTGTATGTTCAAGTCCCTGATTTTTTTGTTGCCAAAAGTGCTTTTAGAGTGCAGTTTATTTCAAAGTTCTTGTTGAGAACGTTTGGTTACTGGTAAGAAGAATAAGTTATTCACGTATCACTGATTGTTTTTTTCTTTGGGTCCCCAGTCATTTCAACGAAGCTTTTTTTAGAGAGCAGTAGATAACATTTTAGAATTGATGTTATAGTGCTATCTTTCCTTTTATCTATATTATAAATGTGCTTATTTTATGCTGCAATTTTTGTTTGAACCAGGATTATACATGGCACCAGAGGTTTACAAAAATGAAGACTTTGATACAAGTGTGGACGTTTTTTCTTTTGGTCTAGTACTTTATGAGGTATTTTAACCTTTTGAAACGAATCAAAACATTTGGGAACAACTTTTTCATGTCAAAGATTGAATCTGCATTTCAAATGCATGATAATTATGTTGACTTATTGAAGGTGAATCAAGTTTGTAAATTGTCAGTCCCCAGAACAGAGTTATTACTTGCAGAGGGACTGAAATGGCCATATGAAATAGAGATCAAAGTATCCTTGCAAGATCCTATTTTAAGGGAAGCAGACCATAACCTGTGCAAATTATTTGGGTGTTGTCTTAGGCTAAGATGTTTAGTTGTAATTTTTCAGGGAAGGTTTATACTGATATGTAGAATACTTAAGAGTTCTTCAGTGCCTAACAGGTTGCTTATTTCTTTCTTCTATCCCATCTCACTGAATGGGACCATAACACCATTTGCAACTATAACCAATATTCATGGATAGTTAAAATACCTTTCATGCACTACCCTCTTACCATGACTGCAAAATGATAGAATCCGTGCTTGTGAGTTGTTTGTATGAAAGCTATCTTCCTCTGCACTTTTGATTGGTTCCATGCCTATGGTAGGATTGCCACTACAGACCCTTCAGCCTTGGATTCTATTAGAGATGTTGCTTCAACATTAGTTACATTACATACCTTTATACTTCCAAGGATTGCACCAGAGAACCCTTTTATCCCAGTTCATGCTCCCAATGGTATTCTTAGAGATGTTTGTGGGTACTTTATATTGATCATTGATGCAGACGTTACTTATGGTAAGAGAGAGAATTAGAGAATGGTTGTAATGTTCCTTTCCGGGAGGTGTAAAGCTTTTCCAATTTGCTCAATTTGATAGACTTCGTTTTATCAAACAGTGATTGATGTTCATGATGCAAGGAAATAGCAATATTGAATGAAAGAAATACTCAGGATAAGACAGTCACTTCTCATTTCCCTTGTACCACATTACATGTAAACATACCACAAGAAGACAATGTAACTGAAACAGTACTTTAATATCCTTCCTTTTCACAATGGACATGTCATGTTCTCATTAGCAATGCATGCAAGACACAGAACTCACTGTAATATTGAAACAGCACTTAAAATACAATTTTCTGAGTTTGAAATAAACTGAAATATGTAAACAGCAGACTCAGATTTGATACAGCTTGTTATAGACTTACTTCCCAAGCAGATTAAGACATTATAGGCCCATATGCTATCAACTGTAACAACGTAATGCATTCAGACCTGGTTAATATGCCATCCCAAGTCCAGAATGAGCATCGAACTGTTCCAGATGTGTCTCAGGATAGTCACAGACTACAGCAAACACCATATAATCTGCCCAGCGCACTAACTCCAAGCTAAACAACCCTCATGGAATGTACACAAATGCAGGGAATGAGAAAATACCTCCAGAAAATGCAGCGATTCACACTCAGCAGTCTCACGTCCAGCTACAAGAGAATCCAAACATCATACTGGGATTTGTCCCAAATGTGTATTTGTTGTTGGAAAGTTTTGAGCAAGTAAATCATATGCCCACCCTTTGTTTGATCCAAAGTCTCAAGATCTTTTTCGAATATTGTGTTTATAATCTTTATTTCAGCCTACACCACAAAAGAGCAATGAGCCTTTGAGGGAATTTTGAATGCGAGTTTATTGTTTTATGTATTTTTTTATTATCTTTATTTCAGCCTACATCTGAAAGAGCAATGAGCCTTCGGATGTGTTTTGAAACAAGTTTGTCTAAGTTTTGTGTTAACCAAAATCATTCCCCGTTTACTTCTAAATCCTCTTGCTCTGAATTTACTCGAGGAAATAGAAGCGTTATAAGTTTAGGCCTAGTTGTTGTTGAAGTTAGCAAACTAGAGAAAACCTCAGTTGCAACGTAAAGAGTTTTATAACTTTGTGCTCTGAGCTGAGATAAAAAGATAGGAATTTAGTTTACTTTTTATTTTTACGCATAATCAGCAAAAGAGGGAGCTTCCCCTCCTAATTTGAAGAGCAGTCTAACTGTGCATAGCTGTTCGTTTCCAATATGCACACCAAAGGCGTGAATTGAAATGCCAACAATGAAAAAGGTTTAGAGAATGTTGGGAGAAAGAACATGTACAAATTCTCCAAGGATAAGGAGGTTTGAGTTATTTCCCATGAAAGAAGTGGGAGAATGTAGTAAGTTGATGTTGGTCTCAGCAAAGAAATCTGAAGTGGAATTTGAAAAGTTAGAGGTGAGTTGCAAGAAAGGGGAGTCTAGGATGTAGAAGACTCCAAAATAAGAGGATCCCTTCGAGGGACAACCTTCATCAGAAATGCAGATATGTAGGTGGAAGACTTATGAATAGGAGATATGAATGTGTATCAAGGGTGGAAGATTATCCCTATTGTAAAAAAATGAGTGAATGGTTGCTGCAGAATCTGAATAGGTGAAAGCCATTTTGGAATGGTTTAGTCTTAAGTGTTGTAGATGTGCATCAAGGTGCACTTAGTGTAGAGATCAATAGAAGTGTTCTGGAATAAAGAAGACAGCAAGTGTAGCATCTAGGGGAGGGGCTTGACAATAGAACATGACAAGGGAAAGGAGAAGATACAGAGAAGGAAACAAAAAATTTAAAATAAAAGCAAAGGGAAATGCGTAAAGTATCACCGGGGTCATCTACCTTGCTTTATGGAGCCATCATGGATGTTTTGGATACATGACGAGGATGCCCCTTTATCCCTGTAATTTTTTTTCTCATTCACTAGGTAAATTTCAGTATTTTTGGCATTATTGGGAAACGTCTATGAAGCATTGAGGGACATCCCCATCTATTGGGGGAGTCCTAGCATCTCACATCAATTGTTATTTGAAAGAAAATAGTAAAAACATTTATTTGTAAAAAAAGAAAAATAAATGGGGCATTTTCAAATATTTATTTTTATGGTTATTGATAATGAAAACCAAATATTCATATTTACAGTTTCATAATCATATTTCCATGTTTAACTCATTTTTGTATTTCTGTTTCAATATTCAATTTTCAACGTTTTATCTCATAGATGTTAGTTTTTTAATTTTCTTTTTAAATTTCATCTTTTATAATGTTTAATAATCTTATAGTTTAATTATAAAAACTTAAATATATTTTAAATTTTTAATTCCTTGTCTCCAACTCCACCTGTAGCCCACCTTTTGTCCCCTAAAATTGGGAAATTTTTCTGTCCTTGAGACAATTCCCTGTTCTTCCATCTTGCGAATTTGAAAACATTGAAAATATGACAAAGAAGGAATTCCCATTGTGAGACATAGAGTTGGTTAATAGGAAAGGAAATAGATCTTGTCAATTGTGAATCACAAGCTGAAGGACAATAATTTTGGCTCTTGTGGAGATGAAGACTCCAAGCTAGACATTGAGCTGCACAATGATTGTAGAAGAAGTCAAGGAAATAAGGGTAAGAAAATAGATGAGTAGATAAAAGGCTTTGTAGGGAAACATGAAAGTGAAGTAGTTGGCTGTCAAAGGTTAGATATGGTCAAGATAGTTGGATAATTTCTGATTTATAAGATTCAGAATTGTGTGCATCATGCTCATAATCAAAATGTCCTTGAGAGTATAATGTAGGAATATCATTAAATGACTAAGTAATCATGTATCTTTTGGAGGGTACTGAAATTTGTTTAGTTGATTTGCATCTGTTTTGACCCACAGATTGTCTTACAAACATTAGACATAAGGTGTTGCATCCTTTTTTTGCATCTAAAATTTGCAGCTTCACATTGCATTTCATAGCCTTTTTGCAGTTGAAATTCACAGCTTTGGATTTTAGTTTACAGCCGAAAATTTGTAGCTCTGTGTACACTTTCACACATATACTGACAGTGAATTCATAGCTTGGCAATTTGCTTCTGCTGATTTCCCTCAGCAAATTTACAGTATCAAACTTTTGTTTTCATGCCTTTTTCACAACGAATTTGTAGCTTTGAAATTTCTAGATTCAGGCCCTTTGGTAGGTGAGTTTGCATGGTTTTTTATAACACTTTACTTCATTCCATATTTCATCACCTCCATAGCTAATCAATTGTGTACTCTGCATGAAATGCAAATCTGATTGTGAGTATCCAATTGGGATGGTGTTGATAAGGAAATGACAGATATGAGCAACCGTTGCAGCCATGTAACGATACTCAAACCCAAGGATTTGGTAATTGAGGTTGCTAATTAGTCATGGGTGGCTTGAAATTAATGATATGGCAGAACACGAATTGACAATGTGAATAGCAGAAGGTGGCAGATTGTGTAAAGCAAATACAACTGAGAAGGATGGCTTGCAACTACGTTTGCAGTTGCTCACTGGCGGTTTTGTACTCAATGACAAATGTGCAATCTAGTAATGTTAACATGATGAACAAAATTCCTCTTATAGTGGCTTAAAATGAATCAAATGATGGAGTTCGTCCCTTTTCTTTCCTCTTAAAATGGAAAATTTTAGATAGGTTGTCTGAATATAAAATAAGGGCTTTTGGACTAGGTTTGGAGGGCCTTTCGGTTTCCTAAATAGATGAAGGTGAAATGGACAAATGATGGAAACTTCGAAGGGAGTGAGTGAATGCAGCTTGCAATAGAGTTGCCAAAAAGCTCATAAGTTGACTAGGTGTTGATTGTGTGTCTTGTTTTAGTGTGGATTATGTGAAGGAGTGAGTAGTCAAAGAAGGGCAGTTGATCTGTAAACTGTCAAGAACACATATTTATTGAATGTGCAAAATCACACAACTAATGTTTTCCTTGAGTTCTTCAAATGATAGCTATTCATTGTTTGTTTGAATGCTTCAAAGACTAAGATTGGTGCCATGCTGTAAAGGGAACGTTTACGCTACTTTTAATATCAAACAATAATGAGAAACAAGAACAGGAATTTGACACACTTGGAACTTTCATCCAAAAAACCCTAAGGTGGGAAAAACTAACTGAAACTGGCAATTGGATAGCTTTCTTTGTTTGCTTTTTGCCAATGCATAGATACAAAGAGAATGAATATGTTTTGTCAATCTTTTGTTATTGTTATTTTATCTTATTCTCTTTGCATTTATTATTTCTTCCTTTCTATGATATAATACTCCTTTCTTGCTATATCCCTTATCACGCTATTATCCGAGTAATTTTAGTATTATATAATTAATATTTTTACTTAATATCTTAAAAAATTTATTATCTTTGGGTATTATATATTTTCAATTTTTTATTTAATAGCGTATTCACTAATCAATTTTATTATATAGTAGGAATACCCTACAATTTCATTTTATTATTTAGTCAGTAAAATTAATTTGTTACTACTTTGTTAATATTTCTATATCTTAGTTGTTCCTTTATCTTCTTGTTTTCTCTTGTATTATCCTTTTTCAAATTTGGCTTTAATATTACTAGGGTATAACAAAGAGATTATTATGATATTACCTATTTCAATATTATAGTAGTATCTTTTTATCTTTATATTTTAGCAATCCTATTATATTACTATTTTAATTTTGTTAATTCTTTTATTACGATCGAATATAGAACCCCTATTCTCTTGGCCGCTATCTTATTTCATTTTCTTATTTATTTTTTCCATTTTTCTATTTTTTGTTCTTTTTTCATTGTTTTCTTATCTTATTATTTTCTTTCTTTGTTTCGGTGCCCTTTCCAATTCTCATTGCCCAGAGTATACATTTATTGAGACTGATCTGTAATCCATTCTATTTCTCCTTATCCTGATTATGGATTAGGGAGTGTGTTCCTAAATGTTGATTCAAAAACTTACCCAGTCAAATCCCATAAATCTCTCTAAGTCATTACTATGGACAGCAGAAAAATCATGACTACCAATTACAACATCACCTGCTGTTGTTTGCTCTTGCAGTCACTCTCTACTCTACATTTCTTTCCTTATACAATCAACATCCAGTCAAGTATGTTTACCAATAAGCATACCGATAGTTAACATATTACAACTGCTATCATAGCAACTTGACTAGCTATAGCATACAACAATCAGCATAGCAATAGTA
This sequence comes from Sequoiadendron giganteum, assembly GCA_007115665.2. NCBI lineage: Eukaryota > Viridiplantae > Streptophyta > Pinopsida > Cupressales > Cupressaceae > Sequoiadendron > Sequoiadendron giganteum. The sequence goes on along the minus strand of CM021103.1, from coordinate 381,456,031 downwards.
AACATGCTACTACTGCTAGCCATACTCTTTCATGCAGTACAAGAGTCCCAAATGCTCGAGAATTGAAGAAATATCAATGTTTTATTATTACTCTGATTTGTTTAGACAGTTTTTGTGTGGTGTATGATTCAAAGTATGATTGATGTAATGTTTTTAGTAGTATGATAAACTTATTGTTAACCCAAATATATGGTGAAGTCAAGGTGAATATTTGTGTAGGAAGTGCCATGAAGACATGCTTGAGGGTCATTTGTGCAAGAAGAAAATATTTTCTGGATCGTTGACCAAGGCATTGATGGTAACAACACATGGCTAGAGGATAATATACAGAAGGTTGAAATCTGCCCAGAAATAGAATTGCCAAACTCAGCAAAAAGAAAGATCTGTCTGAAGGAACGATGAATTGTCTGCACGTGGGTGATGTGGCAGAACAATCTTTAGCAAGAACTTGAGGATGAATCTCAACCAAGGATTCTAAGAGCAAATGACACACACACACAACAAGAGAGAGAGAGAGAGAGAAGGAAGGACACATATGAGATGGTCTTGTGCAAGGTAATACAATGGTTGATTTATCAGGTCTTGTCTACATTTTGTATGCCTAGGTGATAGGCCAACATAGTATCTCCTTTCTTAAGCAATCATATTTGTGTAGGACTATGATAACAACCGTAAGGGATTCCCATGCCCAACATTTTGGTTTCATTGTTGTGACTTGTTTGTGTTTGTTGATTTGGTGAGTTGAAGCCATGATTGTTCCTACCTTTTGGTTTGATGAGTTGATGTTATGGTTTGTTTCCTTTTCCAGTGTTAATTATTGATTCATAGAGTCTATGCCACGATCTTTATTAAGTTTCCGATCTAAGCATGTTATAATTGGGAGTATGAGCCATATTTGTAGAGTATTTGTTGACTAGGGGAATCATTGTTAAGTATTTATTTTATTTTTTTGCTTAAAGCTTTGCTTGAATCTTTGAAATAGATAAAATCTTGTATGGATTAGGTTCATCTTAGATGCACTTGATATATATGCTCAAAACTGTGTTGTTCGTTGTAAATTGAAACCCCAATTGTGTCTGAGAAGGAAGTTTATGATCCTTTGTATTAAGTTTTCTTTGTTGAGTTGTCAAGGTTAATTTTTGACTACTTATCATTGTATTATCAAGATTGTGTGAGAAATTCTGGGCAAAAATGTCCATGGATGTAGAAAGGTTACAAAGATTATTTGACATAGATAAAGAAGGGATTAGAGTTGTGGAGGTATGGTGGAAGGGTGCCCTGAATAGTTATTTGCTTGAATTTACAGTTTCTACATTATTTGTCCTAAGGAGGTCGAATTTTAGTTTCTTCGTAAACCTACATGTACTTTTCTTTATTCTATTCTATTTTGGATCAAGAAGTTAATAGTGGATTTAGGTATTGAAACTCTCAAGGATGAAGGGATAATATATTTTTGTGCAAAATCCATGGAAGGAGAGGGAGAGTTTCCGTACATTTTGTGTACATTGCTGATGGTTACAAGTAACCATGAATTGAGTGAAAGGGAGAAGAGGCTGATCTGGTATAATGAGACAAGATCAGCAATGTTAGCTAAAGATTGATTCCAAGGATAAGGTAGTATTGGATCAGAAGGAAGCTATGAAGACCTAGGAAGAAAGGGGAGGTCCTCTAGTAAATACTAGCGTGAAGTGCACATTCTAAAATGGGAGGATATATTGCAAAGGTAAATGTGTTCACAATGAATTATAGAGGTGGCATTGAAGGAGTGTTCAAAGAACAATGTGCAAAACACTAGGAGGGAATGTCAATTAGTCCTCAAATCAAAGTAGATAATCTGGTGCATTTTTTTGATGAGGACATTATTGAAGTAAGTTTTGAAGCCACATAGGCTTATTGTTTATAGATTTTTCCAAGAGATTGTGATTATTTATTAGAGAAAATAGTTCCATTTAAGATGATAGAATCTAATCAAGTTGCAATGGTTAGCAGTAATAGTATGTTTACTATTGGTATGTTGAGTGGTTTCCACAAGTATGACATAATTCTAGAGGTACAACTAGTACAATCTCCACTACAGTTGCATCCACCTTAAGTCCAGTGATTGCAAGAAGTCAATTTCTAATAAGTCAAGGAAGTAGTTATGCTCAAATAGCATTTGGTGCACAAACATGACTTGGAGTGGGTACACAAATTGCTAGTCCATGGGGAATGCATAAATGAAGCCACACAAATTGTGACTACAAGTGGTGATAGATAACCTATATAATATTCTACACAATAAAATGTTGCTTCAAGTTGTGCACAAGTGACTTGGGGTACGAATGTTCCCAAAAAACATTCTGGATACATCTTTCAAATGATTCCACAATAATAACCAGTACATTTGCATTACAAAATGTCTGAATTTTACTAGAATATAGTGGGGATCGAGAATGCACAAAGCAAATCCATAAGTGTGAAATCTTAATGGAAAGCAAAAGGGGCAACTATGCTTGAGTTGAAGGAAAGTCAATTTGTTACTACTTTGTTGGATTGGACATAAAACGATACAAATAGTATGATCCAACTTGGTCCATAATTGATCATGAACAACTAAAGAACAAATTTTCAATTTTTGTTCACATTCCAGAGTTTGAACAACATAGATTGATGCACTCAAATAAACTAAGCAAGAGTTGTTTAAAAATATATAAGCTTATGATGTGTGATTCAAAACATTGGTATTAATGTTGTCTTATGGACTACATAATGCAACAGACATAATGTTTTATTGGCTCTATATAGAAGATCACCTTCTTAGAAAATGCATTTAGATCAATGCGGAGCTTGGGAAGATACATTGTGCATGGAGGTGATTGGAAAGTTTGACACCATTGTTGTTCCATTCTTGGATGCATAAATTGCAAATAACTTTAATGTGTTGATTGCTAAGAAGAAAGGCATAGTGAAATTAATTGATTAAGAAAGAATGTCAAGGTTGTATTCTTGCATGTGAGATTTGCTATGTTGATCATGAAACTAGACATTGTCCATTAATAAAAAAGCCAAGCAAATTAAGATGTTTGTATGGTGTAAAGTATGTGAAAATTCAAACTATGATACCATGAATTGTCAAGTGATTGATCAAATGTGAGAACTATTGGTCCTTGATATGTTCTATTTAAAATTCTTGTGTTAATGAAAGAGTTCTTGAGTATTTCAGGTAATCTGGCTTTTTAGAGAGCCTATAGGTTTTTGGTTTTGATTTGGTTCATGCATAAATGGATCTTGTTCGTCAAGCTTGAGATATAATATTGAATGTATTGATATTTTTTGCATATTTTTTCTTTGACATCATATTTAGGTCTAGGGTTTATGGTTTTAAATATTAAAACTTGAGTACATGTCTAGAGAATAAGCACCATGCAATTTGATTGGGTGTTTACTCATCTTGATTTTATTGATGAGTGACAAAGGGCAATAAGATGATCAAAGGCAAGTGCATAAAAGGCTTATAAAAGTCCTTGATTAGGCATTTGTGGATTAGTTCAACTCATCGAATTCCATATGTTTGAAAGACCATTGTGAAGGAGTATGAAGGCAATGGAAGTTGACTCCACTTGTTGACTTGACCAATAAATGTTGTTGATCTTTTTGATTGAATGACTAAGATATTGCACCTCCAACATGGAGGTGCCCACAAAGGATTTAGAAGAACTCTTAATTGGCCAATTGTAGTTTCAATTGGAGGCCTACTTAACAAATACTTAATGTACAATGGTGAAAGATAAAAAATTAGAGCTATCCTCTAAGTGTATTACTTAAAAGATGGTAAATTTCTTTCTTTGTGCTAGCTATTAAACAAATCAAATTAATAATAGTAATACATTTAAAAGATTGCTTCTGGAATCAACTATGTATGTTTTTGAATCATGTAGGCGTAACAATTAGCACCTTTGGAGTGTGAGTTGGTACAGACAGTTATGCACAGTGCATAATGACTGCTCTTCAAATTAGGAGGGGAAGCTCCCTCTTTTGCTGATATGCGTTTTGAAAGTAAAGTATCTAAATCCTATCTTTTTCGACTCAGTTGGAAAAGGCACAAGGTTAAGGAAACCAAGAACGTTGCAGCTAAGGATTTTCTCTGGTTTTGCAGGTCTTAACTACAGCTAAAAAACTAAATGCTTTAAACTATCCAATCTCCTCAAGAAAACAGAGCATGAGGAAAAGGAGCAGGAATGTGATTATACGATAAACTTTAGGTGCAGATTCACAACATGAAGGCAAGGTGGCTCAACTATTTGCTTGGTTGGGAAGAAGTTTATTAGAAACAAACAAATATACGATAAACTAAGTACAACTTCACAACATGAGGGCAAGGTGGCTCAACTATTTGCTTGGCGGAATAGGTTTATTGACACATACATCAAACGATAAGCTTTAGGTACAAATTTGCAATGTGAGGGCAAGCTGGCTCGACAATTTGCTCGTCTGAATAGGCTTATTAAAACAAAACATGAAATAACAACTAGGACAGTAAATTGCATAGGCAAGACATGCATACAATAAACGATCAAACTAGCAATTATATTTAATTGAGATGAACAAACACCATAATAATAACATTCAGGCAAGGTGGCTCAGCTATTTATTATAACAGTAAAGGTCATGAACAGATACAAGAACAACAATATTACAGGCAAGGTGGGCTTAGCATATATTACTATCGCATGCAAAAGTTCATTACAAATGAGCTGAAAACTCTTATTTATAGACATCAAAGGTGTAGGGAATCCTAAAATCATCTTGAGTCAACTATAGTCTTGCAGCATGTGAGATTTTATTCTCTAAGTCTAAATAAATGAAACTATACAATTAACTGGAAAGCTACCATCAGTTAACTGATACAAACAAGACTAAATGGACATGTGCAACATGCATGTCCTTATTGAAAGAGAGTTAATGGATAACTACCATCAGTCAACTAGTCCTAACTAAAAGTCCATTCTCCTGCAAAGACATCTCCAAGAATGAGTTAAGCGTGTATGAGATCAACAATAAGAACTCAAGAAATGACGTTGAGTTAACTGCTGCTTCTGACTCATCCTCGTAAATAACTACAGGACCTAACTGGCTGTCTTCTATAAGCCTTCTCTGTTTATTACCTCGTCTAGGAGATTGTCGATCATATCATCCTCTGACACTTTGACGCTATCCACGACGATGAATTTCCTGTCTACCTCTTTTCCTCCATCACTGATCACCTTTTGACTGTCTCTGATCTTTGAAGTCGCCTTGTTGAAACTTATAGTCAACACTGAGAAGTCATCCAATTTGGATGCCTCAGGCTCTCCACCTAGGTTATCATGAACTAGTTTCTCGAACTCAACCTGAACTGCCTCTAACTCAGCGTATGTACCATCCTCACGGCGATAATGGCATGGGATCTGCGTGATGAATTCGCTGATAAGTCTGAGAGCTAAAACAACCTTCTCTTGAAGCACGACCATCTTTGCAGAAATCCTATCATATGTTTCCACTTTGAACAGATGTTCTCTCCAAGCGAAAACCTTCTTTTGATCTTCTGTTTCCATGGCATCATGAGCAACTGCCAGCTGAGATATGAGAATCAAGTTTTTCGACTTGTGTTTTTCTATGAATATCTCGAGCTGTTGAATCTTCTGACGAAGTTCATGTGCATCAAACCTCAATTGATATATCTCTGTAAGGAGGTGTCGACTTGCAACAATGAAGTCTTCAATCCAATTATCCAAAAGCTTCCCGCGAGTGACCAAATGACCAAGTCTCTGCTGATCTATGACTACCTATCGAAGCTGTGGGAGTAAAGGTGCCTGTCCTATGTTTCCATGAAGTAGATCAGAGATATACTACCGCAGTTGCCTGTTCTCAGCCTTGAGGGCTGCCTTATCTTCTCCATCCTTCATGACACGTTCCTCCAGATTGCTCGCGACGACCTTGAAAAGGCTCACGTCCACGTGCCAAGAACTCTTGCCTAGATTTGCTTTGATGAAGGTAAAATCACCAACTTCAATTTCATCCAAGTTCTTGCCTTCTGGAGGTGTAGCAACTTCAATGATGATCTCCGCTTCAAGAGTCTTCTCAATTTTCACCTGTTTTTTGACCCTCTTGCTCGACCTATCTTGATAAGGATTGCCAAACTCAAACAAGTCAAGTTGATAAGAAGGCCTACGCCTTTCTCTTCCCAACAACCTCTCGAGCCAAGACAAATGATCAACGCCATTCTCTCGAGGAGAAGCTGCTCCTAATGTGTCAACCACTAGCGGATCAATTGGCATGAAAGTCTCATGAACCGGAGACTCAGGCTCTGAATCAATGTCGATAGAAGACGATTGTGGAGAAAATGGTGGACCTGGGGATGAATCGGCCTCAGCCTATACTACTGGTTCCACTGGGACTTCAGTCGCTTTCTCAACCTGCTTCTGCTTTGTGATGCTTTTCCCTTTCGAATTTCCATTAACTTTGACTCCTTCTAGCGGGTTCAAGGTAGTTTCAACTTGAGGCCTCGACCTGGAAGTAGAAGGTAGTGAAGAAATCCCTGTTGGCGACTCTATAGCTGGAATTGCCCTACGCTTTCGCTTGCTCTCCAAGAAGTACATGCTCGTCTTAATAACTGATTTAGACAAGTCCTTGATCTAAGTATTCTCCTTGACGTACCAATCAGGTTGGCGAAGTGGCTGGCGAGCAACTTGGTCTTTAATGACTGAATTGAGAAGCACCTCTCCATCATCATCGGACAAACCCTCCACATCTTTTGACAGGAAATCAACAATCTGTGGGAGAGTAAGCCTGCAATAATGACGTCGACGCACCTCAAACTCATCCTTGCAGTTGACCCAAAAGTCCTCAAGCGCTGCCCTATGTGAATTGCTTCGCTCCAACTGTGCTAAATAATAACCCAAAGGATCATAAGTATGCCCCTGAGGAAGATACTTGAGATGAAGTTTCTCAAGCTCGTTTGTCATTAACTTGCAATCTGCAGCAGCCTTACACTTGTAAATACCCAATCCGAAAGGAAAGGTGAATGCCAACTTATGTCGATTGCAAAGAAAAGAGTGAACCTCCTGTGCTTGTCTCATGAACTCCATGAAAAGGACTCTATCTGATGGGTACCTCGGTAACATCAGAGACTCTCCGATGTAACCATACACTCAGATATATGTGAAAGTAGGGAATTGTATAAACCAATCTGCCCAACTTTCCATTGCTGATTTCACCTCTAGAGAAATTTTGATATGCATCTCGTTATCTAGATCCCTGATTGTCTTCATAAGAAAGTAGTCATTCACCGCCTTAAAGTCCTGTTCAGCCTTCGAAAAATCCAACTGCAAATAGTATTTGTGAATGCGCTGAACACCGAGAGCTCCATTGGTCTTCATAGGTTTAAAGTTGCCTTGGAATGCAACCAAGTAAACCAGAAAAGTCGCCATATGAAATTCGTGAATCTTAAGGAACTCTGTAATCTGCTAGTGAAGACACTCGTTGATAAACATTGCCCAATCAAAGTTTTCCTTCTTGTCGATAACTTGAGAGATGATATAGAACATCCATGGTCGAAAGATGTTTGGTTCTTCCTGACCTAATACCCGGTTGAGCAAAGTTATTAAGATGGCAATCTCGTCCTTGAACTCACCATGCCCAACTTTCTTCAACATGTTGGTCTTTTGAATCTTCAACCATCGCTAAGCAACTTTCTTCTATGATCTGTCCTTGTCCTCTTCCCATATCTTCTCGCAATCTAGAATGGATACAACAAAATTATCTGAGCGAGGAGGGATAGAAAAGCATTTCTCCATATCTCTCGGCTTGAGGCTACAAACAACCCTCCCATTGGCTGAGTTGATTTGTCTAGTAGATGAGTCATAATGCTTAATGCAAGCGATTACAAACTCGAGATCAAAGATAGTGATGGGAATGGATGCCGCTGCAAGCAAACCAGAATGCTTAAGATTTTTGATGATGGTGCTGCCAGTACCCTCCAATGTGTTTAGATTGACGACAGGAAATACATGACCCAAGTCTATATCGGTAGTTTTCAGAAAATCATGCAAAAAGACTGGTTTGGTCTTGTAAATATATAGGGTTGAACTGCATTCTGAAAAACTAGATTATTGATTGTAAAGTTGGGTATGTTCAGACAACTTTCAGAAAAGGTTGAAAAAGCTCTGTTATAGGCTAAAAATAGCTGGTTGAGGTGAATTTTTTCAAAAAAATTATGGGATATGGATTTTGTGCAGAATCGAATTCTAAGACAACGTAGATTGACAAAACTTCAAAAAAGTGAGTTTTAGGCCCGCATGCAAAAGGTTTTCAGCTGAGATTTGCAGGGGTTGTAGGGGCACTGGGGGCAATTTTTTTCGAGAAAATTGGAACATGGGTTTTGTGCAAAACTGAATTCTAAGACAACCCAGATCGATGGATTTTGGAAAAAATGTGTTTTAGGCCCACATGCAAAGAGATTTTCGGAAAAAAACACAGTGGTCTAGAATAGAGGCAGTGGGGCAATTTTCACCAAAAATTCTATGACATGGGTATTGTTGTTAATGCTAATATATGCGAACCCAGATGATCTATTCTTGAAATTTTTTCTGTTTACTTTGACATGCGAAGAATACCTAAGACGAGAATAGAAGAAATTAAGACAAAAGATAAAAGTTTTTGTTTGTTTTTTTGCTTTTGTAGAAATTCGCCTATACTTGAATTAGATTTGATGTAACCTACATGCAAACGGAAAATGAAGTCTGTAATATCCTCCCTATGAACATTCTAAATCTGACGCTACGAAGAACATTGAATTCTGACAACTGTAGCACCTTTAGATCATTATTTGCTCAAGAAAGGCGTGTTTTATCTCTCACAATGAAAAATAATGGACGCCATAGCCTTAATAAATAAGAATTTATCATCGAAGGCATCATAAATGTATGCATAGTCTTGGAAATGGCGCTTGTCCTTTGATTGGTCCTTCAAAACACACGCCTAGCTTGTAATTGGTTTTTAAAATAGTTAACTGAATGAAGAATATGCCCTAATTAGGGCGCCACCTCAAATACTTCAGTTAACAGGCGCATGCAAAAACAACTCTCCTAGTTACAAGCTTAAAATAGACCAAGAAGAAGTCGACTTTGAAAAGAGTTGAATTGAAGATCTATTTTCAGTTAACTGTTTTCACCTTTAAAGGGCGCCACTTCTCTTGAGTTCAAAACATCAACCTTTGACTTTAGGTGCCTCTTTCCACACTTAGCCAATTTCTTGAAAATTTGGATTTGAAAATCTCACCGGAGCTCACACTCAATCACTGATTCTGATTGACTGACATGTCGGATTGACTGGCTGACAATTTCATTGAAGAGCAGGATCAAATCTAACAAAAGTCTCTTGGAGGCTGCAAACCCTAATTCATCCATCTGAGGCCTCAAAATGCAGAGCGCGCTTGGCCTTTAGGAGCACTTTTGACCTCGGACTAAGAAAAAATTTCACTACATTTTCATCATTTTCAAGGTGATTCTGACCTACCTTCACTTCATGTTTCCTGGTCTCCGGCAAAACTTCAGAACTAGCTGACAGGCTCACTGCAGAGCTGGCTGGACTTTGAACAAGAGCTCTTGGGGAGCACTTCTCATCCTAAAAACATGGGCACCCCTGGCCTCTAGGGGCGCTTTTCCTCCCAGACTTAGCTATTTTTCAAACTGGCTAAAAACCACTTAAACCCCCACTACAGGCTGCTGACAAGTCCTCTGACCTGGTTGAGGTATGCAACGAAAAGTTGGAACCAACACAAACATGATGAATATCTGAGATGATCAAAAAGACTGAGTTTGAGGCTCCAAAACCTTGAGCACCCTTGGCCTCCAGGGGCACTTTTTCCATTTCTGGACAATTCTGATCATGACTGAAACCCTAAGTTTGACTCCTGATACTGACAACTCAGCAACTCTGATTCACCCGCTGATGGATGCGTTGCGAAGCTAGATCAAGTCTGAGACAAACATCCCAAGTGTCACTTGATCAAAAAACCTCATCTGGTGCTTCAGAAAGATGGGCCACCATCTCTCGTACTCTGTTCAATCACCTATTCCAGGTGCTAGACATATCTTCCGGACTGGCCGACCAGCACATCGCGAAGCTAACAAGATTCCAGTGAAGTCATGTTGGAAGTGACAAGTCTCAAACAGTTGAGCTAGGCCTCCAAAATCAAGGGCGCCCTTGGCTCACAGGTGCGCTTTTGCTCCAGAGTTGGCCATTTTTCCAACATTTTTACCTCAACAAAAATCCCCTTCGAGACAAAGCATCATCTCGCCATAAAAACTTCACCGAAGGGTTTCAAGCTTAGATTTCGATACCTGGTACCTGGCCATTTGCCATTGTTGACCTCGGAGATCCTAACTGTTCACTTGAAAAAATGAAAACTACCCACTAGGCTTAAAATGAGTTTTAACTAAATCTGACTTCGCCATTGTGATCGTGAAGCAAAATAAGCCAATCAAAACAATTTTCAATCGATTCTGACAAGTTTCAATTTTTAGGGTTTTTGACCTAAAAACAAGGGTCCAAAAACCCTAATTTTTAATTTTTTCAAATTTTGCCAATATCTTCCTGACATCACACTGACTCAAATTCCATACTTGATTTGCCCAAAAACTATGTTTTGACATCATTTTAACAAGGTTTAGACCATTTTAAGCAAAATGCCTTAATGAAGCAAAATTTTTGGTTTGGGTATAACAATGTATAAATGTGATTTCTTATCAAGTTTATGTTTACTTCTATTCTAGTTGTTTTTTCATTTTTTTTTTAATTTCCTTCTCTTTCCTCAACCCCTCTTGCACATAAGAGTCCCTTGTTCTTTGGTGCTCTAGTCACTTCCATCCCTGCCTCTTTTTAAGATTGTTTGTAATCCAGTTTTGCACTATCCTCTTCTTGATGATGGATCACCGAGTGTCCAAAACATCGATTCGAGAACATACATAATTGATTCTTGAAGCCATATTATAGACAAAATTTAAGCTAAAACCTTATGTTTCCATCAATTCCAAGAGTCGTGTTTCCAACTTTGTTACATTGGTCTATTTTGTTTTTTCGTCTTTTTCTTTGACTAATGCAAGGAAAATGGAAAGAAATTTTGGATGCTTTCAAAAAGGTAGAGTGAAGATCAATCAACGAAAGGATGACAAAAAGTTCACAAGGAAAAGATGAAGGATAGCTAAAGACAAAGTGAATTTCAAAGTCAAAATGCAACCCTAATTTTGAGTATAGACCTAACTTACAGGGCACACCCTACCAAAAGATAGTTTTTTGTCAAAGAAATGGCTAAAGTAGATGGTTAGGGGTGCACTTCTATTAAGGAAATGGTGTATCAAATCTAAGTTTGAAATTGTATTCTTAAGTGTGCACCTAATAAGGTAGAATTACGTTGATTTGTCATAAGGATTGATTCCCATAGAAAGGTGCACACCTATATAAGGAAGAGTGACTTTGATTTTGCAAAAGGTAAAATTGAATTGTTTAGTGTGCACCTAGCAAAGGGAAAATGAGCACTCAAAGTTTGAATTATAATTGCTTTGTAAGTTCCACACCTAAGAAGGGAAAAATGAACACTCAAAGTTAGAATTGAATTTACATATATAGGTGCACACCTATATAAGGGAAAGAGGTTTTAAACGTTAGGTTCATAGATTATGTTGTGAGGTGTGCATCACAATAATGGAAATTGATTTCAAGTTCAAAATTAGAAAAATGACTAACACAAGAAGACACGGGCATTCCTCATAGTGTCATGTCCCCTTTCAGAACTAAAAGAATAAATAATCACTTAATGTTCAAATGAGCAACTTAAATATTATTATAGGTCCTATTTAACATTTAAATGTGTTTTTAACACTTTATTAAAATATAATTCAAAAGGGGCTTTTCTATGTAATTTAAAAGTATTTTTAAATACTTGGAGGGAAAAGTAAATTAAATAAAATATAAATAAAAAAGGGCCCAAAGTAAGTGCCTACAAAAGAGAGGTCAAGGCTCACATCAAATCATCTGATTATATCATTTTTCTATTCCTTCCAATTTGAAGTTTTGAAGCATTCAAAGATGAAAACTGTCATAACCATCTCCCTTAGAATATTTGGAAAATTACTTTTAATTAAGTCCGAGCAAGGTATGAAATAAATTATTTATTAAAGATAAATTCCTAAAGTTGATCAAAAGAAACAAAAATTAAAATAATAACAAAATAATTTAAGTAAATAAACAAATTATTCAAAATGTATAATGGACTAAGTTATAAAAAAATAAAACCTTAAACAAATAATAAATACTTTGTCACATCAAGTTTAACCAATAAATATACCTAACTTTAAGAAAAAAATACAATAAAAATAACTAAATATTATTAAATTCATTTCAATAAGTTTATGAGGCAATAATTAAAAGTAAATATTATCGAGAAAAAGAAAAGAAAAGACACGTGGCAAATTATTATGAGTTACAAAGCATACTTTTTTTGAAAAAGAAGTTCAAACACTTGGAATAATACTTTATGGCAAAAAAGGTAGTTACAAAGAATAAACTATTATAAGCATATTCCTATCCTTTATGGATAGATGCCTACCTTTTTTGGGTAGATGCCTATCCCAGATGGATAGATGAACTCCTATCCCGTATAGACAGATGCCTAACCCGTATGGTTGGATGCCTATCCCAGATGGACAGATGCCTATCTCGTATGGATAGAAGTACCTGAGTATACAATTGAATAAACATAATAAATATTTTAAACAAGAAAAGAAAATATTAGTGATAACTTTTGGGTTGATAGATTGGGTTCTCACATGTGGTATTAGGGCAAGGTTCAGAAGCTAGGCCTTGAGCTTACTATGACTTGTGTAAAGTAAAATTACATAATATTTTGAACTATAAATTGAAATTTTGTGAAACTTATTTTTATTGATGCCTCTTGAGTATTTCTCCTAATTCATCTTTTGTGTTGTATTCTCTTGATATGCGTATCTTTTGAATTGAAAAATTTCTTTAATCTTTGCTGAATTCTTTGAATATTCTCTTTAGTATTTCAACCATCAATTTTTGACATACTTATCCTATAATCTTGAATTTATTGTTGATATGGATATATTTAATGATTTGGAATGAATATACCTTTCATAACCTATTGTTGGAATGGAAATATTTGACTTATTGTTGCAATAAATATTCATTTTATGACTTACTATTGGAAATATTATTTTTTGTGCCTTAATGTTGTAATGGATATATTGTTGGAATAAGATTATTTTTTAACTTATTGTTCGAATGGATATGTATTTTTGACTTACTATTGAAATTGATACTTTATTTTATCGATATACATTTTTTGACTTATTATGTCTTATTGTTCAACCAAATATTTATACTAATTAATATTTTTATTTTTGAGATGATTTTGTTTGAAATTTGAATGTTTCAATTTACACCATGTATCTATGGTTAAGAACAAGTTTGACAAATGATAAGTATAACATAATTAATATATACAATGAACAAGTTGAAATTATAATCTATATCTATATGACTTACAAAATAAAACCTAATAAATGAATTTAGTGGATTGAATTTTGAAGGATGAATGTTTTCTTTATTCAAGTTCTTTTTTTTTTAATCTATAAGGGGACGATGCACAATGTAATGGGGGCGGGGGGGGGCGAGGGCGGTCGGATGTCATAACCCTCTCCCTTAGAATATTCGGAAAATTCCTTATAATTAAGTTTGAGCAAGGTTTGAAATAAATTATTTATTAAAGATAAATCGCTAAAGTTGATCAAAAGAAAAAAAAAATAACAAAAAAATTTAAGTAAATAAACAAATTATTCAAAATGTATAATGGACTAAGTTATAAAAAAATAAAACATTGAGCAAATAATAAATACTTTGTTACATCAAGTTTAATCAATAAATATACCTAACTTTAAGAAAACATAAAATAAAAATAAGTAAATATTACAAAATTCATTTCAATATATTTATTAAATTTATGATGCAATAATTAAACGTAGATATTATTGAGAAAAAGAAAACATGTGGCAAATTATTATGAGGGAGTTACACAACTTTTTTTTTGAAAAAGAAGTTCAAACACTTGGAATACTACTTTATGGAAAAAAAGGGAGTTACAAAGAATAAACTATTATAAGCATATTCCTATCCTTTATGGATAGATGCCTACTCTGTTTGGATAGAAGCCTATCCCAGATGGATAGATGAACTCACGTCTCATATGGACAGATGCCTAACCCATATGGTTGGATGCTTGTCTTCGATGGACAGATGCCTATCTCGTATGGATAGAATTACTTGAGTATTCTGACTGCCCAAAAAGTTGGGTGCCTATTTCTGGGAAGGTGCATTTTCCTTAACACTTAGTCAATTTTTCATGTCTTTCATCTCGCCTTAACCTTTGATGCTTTCTGCTTGATCTTTGTTTGCGAATGCTCGACAACTCCTGTGAACGTGCAGTTGGATTGATCGTGAAGCTGAGAGGATGTTGAGCAGATGCCTTGTAGAAAGCAGTTGTTGAATTGTTCATCAGGTGACCCAAAATGAAGGGCGCCCTTTTCAAGCAGGGGTGCTTTTGCCTTGGTGTAACTGTAGTTCTTTGATGATACATGCTTTCAACATCTCCTGTCTCCACTTCCATTTGTCGGTGATCGATGAATCAAGTGACCTTGCTTGACGATGCACCGAAAAGCCAGCAGAAACATGAAGCGGATGACTGCCTTGGTAAAAATTGATGACTGCCTTTTACCTTTTAACTTCATGGGCGCCCTTGGCTAGCAAGGGCGCTTTTAGCTGCAGTTTCATCATCTTCCTTTGAAATCTTCATCCCCTTGCATTTCGTGTTCGTTGTGTAGCATGACTAATTTGAGCATTGTTGTTGATGACATGAACGCATGCATCTTAGCAATCACCTTCACCATGTTGTGTATACGGATGTTGGAAAAATGACTAAGGCATTTGACTGCATAGCCTCTTCCTTGTAGTAAGGTGTATATTCTCCAGACTTAGTAAATTTTCAGCATTTTTCACTTTTGAAAATCCCTTCCCTTGCAGAGCATCTTTTCAAGTATCTTTCGCCATGGATTCTTCATTGAAGCTTTTGAGGCTTAGCTTTCACGACCTGGTACTAGCCATTCTACCATTAATGGCTGCGGAGGTCTTAGCTTTCTTCCTGAAAAATGAAAATAGATGCACCGGAGTAAAAAAAAACTTTTTGGTGATTTTGACTTGACTAGTGTGATTGTGAAGTCAAATTAACCTATCAAAATCATTTTCAATCATTTCTGGAAAGGTCCTATTTTTTAGGGTTTTCCTAAAAATAGGGGCTTGAAAACCTAATTTTCAAAATTTCAAAAATTTGCAAGTATCTTCCTCGACATAAACCCACAAAAAGCCTATGTTTTGTTTGACCTAAAATTGGCTTTTGACAACAATTTTACATGATTTAGCTCATTTTAAGCAAAATGCCTTATTGAAGCAAAAATTTATTATGGGTACAACAAATAAATTTATGATGCAATAATTAAAAGTAGATATTATTGAGAAAAAGAAAACATGTGGCAAATTATTATGAGGGAGTTACAAAACTTTTTTTTTTGAAAAAGAAGTTCAAACTCTTGGAATACTACTTTATAGCAAAAAAGGGAGTTACAAAGAATAAACTATTATAAGCATATTCCTATCCTTTATGGATAGATGCCTACTCCGTTTGGATAGAAGCCTATCCCGGATGGATAGATGAACTCATGTCTCGTATGGACAAATGCCTAACCCGTATGGTTGGATGCTTGTCTTGGATGGACGGATGCCTATCTCATATGGATAGAAGTATTTGAGTATACAATTGAATAAACACAAATAAATATTTTAAACAAGAAAGAAAAAAAAATCAGTGGTAATTTTTGGGTTAATAGATTGGGTTCTTACAAAAACCTTTGATGTTGGATATTTAGAGGACCAAAACCCTCTCGGTTTTCCATAGCTGAATTTGGGGATGAAAACACTCATATCCATTGAGGCAATTACACTCAAGGATCACATTTGGTCTTATTGATTGTGGCTGTCTGATTTATATTTGCAAGAAAATTGGCGATATTGTCAAATCAACATCTTTGTAATCTTTTGTGATTGTTGTTGCAAATTCAGAATTCCTACCACATAGGCTAGCATTGAGGAATTTCCCAGCACTATGTGATATACTAATGGTTGGACAACATGTTATGAAGGCCAGTTAGTCTGCCACAACCTAATATTGTTTGACCGCAGCCCTTTGAAGAAGTAGCATTAAGAAGTTGTTGCAGCAAGTGAGGAGGAGATTGCAACATTTTAGGGAATTTCATACCAAATAATATTCATTGCTTCCCTGTGGAATATTGATAATTTTAATCCTATATTATGAGTAGTATATGGTGTGCTTCTAGCTGTACATTATTTTGGAGATCATTATAATATTTGGTGTTTGCTGATAATTGTATGAAAATTATCAGATTTGTTGGTAATTTTTGTAATAAAATACTGGCTGACGGTGAAGAAGATTTAATTGATGTTGGTGGCATAAATACATGGGGTAGGGTTTATTAATATTATGATTTTAGCTACTATAAGTCAGATCCGAGTGTGATAAATATTCTTGGGATTTATATCTGCTGTACTTGAAAATTCAGTGGTAGATCAACTAACATACTTGGGATTTTGGTATATAAAATTCAGATCCGCTGTTATATTTCATCAATTTGCATTTGAAGGTCTTATCCCAGGTATGTATCAACTTGTGAAAGTTTATATTTGCCATTCAGATACACACAACTGTTTGAAAAGGTCTTACAAATATCCGACATTGTCGATAGGCATTAATTTCAGACATCTATTGCTGTTCTATGGTTTTGTAGTTGCTGTTCATGAATAATCAGAGATAAATCGGCAAGCTTACATATAATTTGTCATCTACATGCTAGATCTGTTGTTTGTGATGTATTTGGGGGTTTATATGAGCATATGAGGGTTTGATTCATAATTTTCCAGCCACTTGAATTTGTGATCAGCATTTTGTTTAATTTCAATTTGCTGTTGTAGTTTCATTCTTGCTTCACAAATAAAAAAAATACAAAAAAATGCCTGTTTCTGTATTGATCCTGATTGAGGACATTACAATGGTATTAGAGCTTTCATCTTGCCAACCTACAGGGTTAGATCTAACTTTTAATGCAGCATAATGCAAGATTAGAAAAAAAATCTATAGATTAGATTGTGCATGACATTTTTAGCACCTTGGAATGATGGTAAAACGATTTAGAATTGAACATGGAAGTTTGAGAGAGAGTTTTATCTGCACTTCACACAAAAATTGATATAGATACACACCATGATGAATACAATGGATTAAGTCAAGCAACTTTTAATGACTTAACTTTCCAAGAATTTTGTGATCTAAAGATGAAGTAAGGTATTAGGAGTAGAAGAACTCAGTAGGAGTCAAATAAAATGTTCTTGGAAAATGAAGAGAGAATGGAAACAATGACCTAATAGGTTATAGAGGAATCTGTCATGCGAGATGAATGCAAGGATCCTTTGACAGAAAAAGATGTTTTCTTGACTTCTAACATTGAACAATTACCTATGTCAGAAAACTATTGATGAATTCAAGGAGGAAAAGACATCACTTGTTGAATGTGAAGAGCCCAAGATGGAAGAAGATGTGCTAATTTCATTAACTACCCTTCAATCTTCAAAAAGGTGAGTCATTGCTTCTTATGATTGATTTTCGTGATAGCCATGTTGATGAACATGCAACTGAGGAAAATGTCTTGGTTGATTCTAATTATACAAAGATGGTGGTGTTGAGACCATCGATCTTCTAAAGGGTGAGTGACTGTTGTATGTGATTAATTTTCAGAATAGTTATGTTACTGAGCATGCAATTGAGAAGAATGATTTGGTTAATCCTAACTCAGAAATTTTGAGTCACAAAGGCGGTGGTGTCAAGATCATCTATCTTTTGAGGGGAGGTTAGCACTTCAATTATAATCCAAAATATGAAAAAGATCATATTTCAAATTTATTGCTCCATACTATATCATTATAAGATTCTTGTCATCATGGGAAGCATTGTAAAAATGGTGAAAGAGTAAAGGATACAAATTGCAACATAGAGTATATAAGATTCCTTGCTTCAAATTGAAAAATTGTTTATGCATATGGGATCCGGGAGACATTTTGAGGTATAAGAAAGATAAGGATTTTGATGAGATTAACATCATCACTCCTAATGAGTTCATCATCCAATGCATTTGGATTAAAGGTAAGCTCATGAAGAATCATATACAATATGTTGTGAATTCTAACAAGGTTATGAAGGTGCAATACTTGTAGTTTATGGGCCAATCTGTGGAGTTAAGCTCCACACTTGAAGACAAGTTTACGATGTCCAATGTAGACCAAGATCTAATGGAGTTAGTTGAATTTGTAGAGATAGCGAGATGGTTGATATTGGAAGGTGGTAAGCAAGGTAGATGTTATTTGGATATTTGATTTTTTCTAACTAAGACTAATGTGGTGGTTTTGAAATCAAGCTACAAATAGGTTTGCCACCCTTAGTTGTACAATGGAGATTTCGTGAAGGATGAGAGACTATAAGATGGCTTCACCATTCCTTGCACAAAGAAGGTAGACATCTTGTCATCACATTAGGTGAACACAAGGTGTGTGATGACTTTTATGTCATGGGTCTAGGAAAGGTTGACATAGTATTGGGCATATAATGGTTATATTATATTGGAGAGCTCATTATGGAGTTGATTTGAGGGGAATGAAGTAGTGCTTCAAGGCATTGAAGATGGAGTTAAGAGGATGGTACAAGTAGCTTGAACTACACTTTGAGTGGAGACAACCATGGCCTCATCCATAGAGACAGGCTAGATACATGTTGAGGATATCTTTCCTATTGAAGAAATAATTGGTGCTACAAAAGGAATTTAAGAACGTGTTCATAATAATGTCGGAATAGTATAGAAAAAGCTTGGTGGTGAGCTCATTTATCAAATAAAACCATCCTTAGCCTTGTGAGAGTTTGAGGGTAACCTCAAGCCATGCAAAGAGAGCATCATTGCTCATAAAACCAAGGAGAAGCATATTGTGAGTTGTTTGGATTGCTTGTGTAATCCAAGTTAGAAGAGGGAAAGTGCAATCATGGATTGCATCATGGGCCTCCCTAAAGTTTGCATCTATGTTGTGAATCATGCACACTTTTTGTTAGTTTTTATGATCAGATATTTAAAATCAGAAATGCAGCACTTAAGACAATGAACACAACAAGATACCTTGGGAAAACCCTCCAACTTGAGGGAGAAAAACCCAACAAATATATCTCTTATATATTGAAGTAATAAGAGCAGAAATCTGCTTACAACTCAGGCACAACACAATGCCGATTTTGATACAGTGAATAATCGCACCTCTCCTAGATGTAGATACAAATGAATATGTTTCTACTTGAAGTCGATCTGCTGCTCAGATCTGAACTTCTTCTAGGAATGCGAATTATGATGAATTAACTTGATGATCAAATGAATGATCATCATGTATCTAAATACACGCCAAGGGGAAAGGACGTGTCTCCTCAAAGCATGAAGTCGGCCTCTAAGGGAGACGTGTCTTTTCATGATTATTAAGTTGGCCTCCAGAAATCGCGCCTCTTCAAGTCGGCTATAAATAAAATAATTAATATCAATTATTAATATTTTATTTCATTCTTCAAGTGAATCTTCTCGTCACTAATATCGACCTTAGATAAATTAAATAGCCAAAGGCTATATTGAATTTATCTTCTCAATGTCGTGGCTGGAAGTGTGAGGCCTGAAGCTGTAAACATCAACACTCCCTCTCAGCTAGGGAGGAATACTTCCAGCTGTGCAAGACATATCACCTCATCGTGATGTCAACCACCATGGCTACACCCATGTGTGGAAAAGAACATATCACCTCATCGCGATATCAACCATCATGGCTACTCCCATGAATGGTATATATGTACAAGTGCCCATCACTCAACGTGATGTCGTCACCTCATCACGACGTTCACCATGGCTACTCCCAAAGAGTGAAAAACACAAGTACAAGAAAATCATCACGGACTCTCTCTCGTGATGTTGTCATGGAGTCACACACATGACATCCACCTTGGCTACTCCTAGAGGGTGGAAACAAGGGCTTGCACCTCAAATCTCTCTCACAGAGAGAAATGTATTAAAGCAAATCATAGAAGATCACTGAAGCTGAGTCTCCCTCTCAGCTAGGGCTTCATTCTCCACAATACCAAGCTTGTCTTGGAAGTACACAAATTTTACTCTGGAGAGGGGCTTGGTGAGAATGTCTGTTGTTTGCTCATCAGTGCTAATGTATCTCAATTGGATTGCTTTCCTCAATACCATATCTCTAATATAGTGGTATTTGATCTCAACATGTTTGGTTCTGTCATGGAACATTGGATTGACAGAAAGCTTCACACAAACTTTGATTATCACAATGAATGATAGTAGGCTCCAATGATTGTCCAAACAATCCTGCAAGGAACTTCCGAAGCCACACTACTTCTCGAGCTGCCACACATGCTGCAATATACTCTGCCTCTGTGGTACTCAGTGCCACTGAAGACTGCTTCCTAATACACCAGGAGATCATCGCAGACCCCAAACTGAAACAACATCTAGAGGTGCTCTTCTGATCAGCAACACAACCTGCCCAATCAGAATCTGTATAACCATGCAGCTTCAAGTCCACACCAGAAGAATATCTCAAGCCATATCCAACTGTGCCACACAAGTATCTCAGGATATGCTTTGCTGCAACTAGATGTATTTGCCTTGGGTCACACATGAACTGACTAAGTGCACTCACTGCATAGCAAATCTCTGGTCTAGTATTGACTAGATACATCAACGATCCAATCAACTACCTGTACATGGTGGGATCCACCAGATTTGAATTAGCTGCAGCTTCCTTTAACTTTTGAAAGTTGGTTTCCATAGGTGTAGACATGGATTTGCAATCCATCATACCAAATCTCTTCAAGATGTCTATTGTATACTTACCTTGACTTAGAATGATCTCATTAGGCCTCTGCCACACTTCTAAACCAAGGAAGTAATGCATGTACTTAAGATCCTTCATTTTAAATTCAGAAGCCAGCTCATTCTTGCATTTGATAATGAGGTGTTTTTCTCCAGTAAGAAATAGATCATCAACATAGAGAACCAATATCAAGGCCTCACCATTAATAACCTTGAAATATAGATTAGAATCTGCATCATTCTTGGAGAAGCCCAAACTCAGTAGGTATCGATCAATCCTCTCATACCAAGCACGAGGAGCCTGTTTAAGGCCATACAATGCCTTCTTCAATCTGCAAACATGTGACTCTTTCCCATGAACCTCAAATCCATTAGGTTGCTCAATGTATACGTCTTCTTCAATTACACCATTTAGAAATGTTGTCTTCACATCCATTTGGTGTAACTTCCATCCTTTAGTTGTTGCAATGGCAATGATAGTCCTGATGGAGGTATATCGAGCAATTGGGGCAAAGGTTTCCTCATAATCTATTCCCTCTTTCTGAGAGAATCCTCTAGCCACAAATCTAGCCTTGTACTTCTCAATGCTTCCATCAGCTGCATGCTTGATCTTGAAAAGCCACTTAGAAGATACAACAGATTTGCCTTTTGGTCTAGGTACAATGTCCCAAACATCGTGCTTGAGGATAGATTGATACTCTTCAGCCATAGCATCTTTCCATACTTGCTGACTTGAAGCTTCCTCAACACTAGAAGGCTCAAATTCAATCATTTGACTCATCAAGGCAACATAGTTTGAAAACTTCTGATGAGGTTTTTTGCTTTCTCTGAATGTTCCTCTAGGGGTTGCAAACATCTTTGCCTCCTGCATTGTTTTCCTAGTCCATAGAGGTCTTTTTTGACCAATAACAATGTCTGTAGGCCCATCAGTAGGTTCCAAAGGCTCAACTAGATCATCATCTTCTTTAGAATCAGTAGCCTCCCTCTGAATCTCAAGATGGTCAACTTCCATGTCTTGAGGAGACTCTTGGTATTCATAGTCTATCTCCATGTGAGAGCCTTTAGATCTCCTGAATGCAACATCTTCTTCAAATGTAACATCCCTGCTGATCTCTATCAGTTTCTGACCTAGAATGTAAATCCGGTAGGCTTTTGAAGACTCACTGTAGCCTACAAATATTCCCTTCTTGCCAGATGGTTCCAACTTTGTCCTTTTATCTTTAGGGACATGAACATACACAGGACAACCAAATATTCTGAAGTGGCTGACTTCAGGCTTCACACCTGTGAAGGCTTCTTCAGGAGTCATGTTCTCCAAGATACGATCAGGGCTTCAATTCAAAACATACACAGCTGTTCTTGAAGCTTCGGCCCAAAGGAAGATTTGTAGATCCTGATCATGAATCATGGCCTTAGCTGCTTCTACAATAGATCTGTTCTTCCTTTCTGCTACACCATTTTGTTGTGGATTGTAGGGAACACAAAACTCCCTCTTAATTCTGTTCTCAATTTTTGACATGATAAAAAATTGGGATAACCCATCAAAAAAATTGAAGTTTTTCTCCTTAAAACACGTTTTATGAGGTGTAGAGGTTGGAAAACTTTTGTTTTTGATCGATGGTTCCCTTGGACATCTTTTTAGCAACTCTCCTTTCCATTTTCATAAGTTTCCGAGTCATTTTTCTTGTGTTTTTTTATCAATTTCGGGTTTTTAAGTTAGCACTGCAAGTGTAGGAACTTTTGGCTTACTTTACATTTTAAAAATGATAAAGTAAAATTGCAAAAGGCCTCGAAAGTCCGATTTTATAAAAGAAAATTGCTAAGTGACATAAAAATTCTGATTTTACTCATAAGTGGAAAAAGTAAAGTTGTTGAAAGGCTCAAAAAACCCGATTTGGCTAAGAGATGAGATTTCAAGTTTCTGAAAGTCCTTAAAAAACCCGATTTTCTTATTTAATGAAATTTTCACTTGCAAAGTGCTTCTAAAAAACCCGATTTGGTCTTTTTATGTCATTTTCTTTTGCTTTTAAGTTTGGAAAGCCCGATTGGAGTAAGGATCGACCCATTTTGTTTTGCTAAAAGGCTTGAAAAACCCGACGTCATGCTTGAGAAGAGCAGTTTGAGTTTGATTTCGATTGTCTTCCTTTTTTCATCGTGTTTCCATTAAATTTTAGCAATGAATTCAGACTTTCAGCTGGGAATAAATCAAGTTGTTTTTATTTGTTGAGTTTACATCAAGTCACCTGGGGTTTTCATCTCCATTTTTGGCTTTCAACTTCTCATTTTCAGGTATGTGGCTTTATTTTCTTTCTTTTTTATCTTTTGTTTAGTTTTTCTTTGCTTGTTCATGTCACGTCTTATCTTTGAGGGAGACATTTTTCATAGTTTTGATGCTGTGAGAATCCTTTTCAAGGCTTTTCAAACACGTCTTTTTCTAAAACGCATTTTCGCTTCTTCAAATCACGTTTTTATTGTGAAGAATTGCTTTTTCGTTTCAAAACATCTTTATGGCTGATTAATGTCTTGTGTATTCTCATTGTTTGAAGTAAAGACTTCATTATCTCACAATATTTGAAGAAGATTTCCAAAAATGTGTTTCTTCACAGCAAAATTGCGACTTCTTCAAATCACGTTTTCACTCAAAATATCTTTTGTTGAATTATATGATATACATTACATCTGAAAATGTCATTTTCTCAAGAGTCATTTCAAAAAGCGTCTTTTTTCATTCTCCATTTTCCACTCCCATTTACCTTCACCGAATTCATCTCACCCATCACACTTATCTCCATTTTGATCCTCATTACCATTTTTGCAAAATAAGACATTGGCTTAAATTCGGGTTTTTATCACCCAATAGCAAGTCGAGATTTTTCATAAAAATTGGAAGTTTGAGGTTGCAAATTCAAATTTGCAATGACTTCTTATTTTTCCTACCTTGCACTTAAAAATTGCAATATGCTAAAAAAATCTCGACTGTGCTTTAAAAATTGCAGTAGGCACTCAAAAACCCAAAATGCTTCTAAAAGCCTTAAAGTCGGAATTTTAAGACTTGACTGCAAGTTCATGTTGGAAGTTTTGACTTGCTGTTTTCAAAAAACGAAATGTTGCTTTCATTCGCAATTAGCCCACCAAGATCCGAATTGGTTTTTAACCTTCATTCTCCACCTTCATTCCAAAAGCAGTTTCACCAAGCTAGGGTTTGAGTCTTATTGTTAATGGATGTCATGTCTTCGCATGTTCATGCTGATGATGTTTTGACCTTATGGGGTTTTCATCGCAGCCTTGCAGATTCTTGCTCAATGATAGACGAACCAACTTCTCCAAACAAGAAGATGAAGTATAAATATGACAAATATCAAAATGAGATTTCTCCATCTCATGTGGTCTTGAACATAGATGAAATTAGAGATACAAAGATTGGGCATGTTGATATGTCTGAATTTCTTAAGAGGGCTGAGAAATCAACTTCTCATGATATGCAGTTGTTGCTGAGAAGTCATATTCACTTGGTATCTACTTTTCCTGTTGTTGCCCTAGAGCCAGAATTTGTTCTTGCATGTGCATCCCACTTTGACAAAAAATCAAGAACTATAAAGGATGATGATGGTAACGTGGATATTAGGCTTGATTCTAAAACCATTAACAGAATCTTCAGAGTTCCTGATGTTCCTATGTATTCAGATATTTCAATAAAGAGTGCTCATGATCATTATGAACAAAAGAAGACTGATTGTATTAAGCATATCAATAATAAATGGCTTCTTAAATCACGACCTTGTGTAACTCGGATACCCAAGTTATATTGGTCTGATTTTAAAGAAGAGATTAATGATATGATCACACTTCTGAGCAGAATAGTGGTAGTGAAAGTCTCCAATATTTTTGAGAAATGGATGTACAAGTTCATAGTGGTCATAAGAAAGGTGCAATATCCAATTTTCTGGGGTGAGGTGATCAGGGATAGTTTATGTGAACAGATTGCACAGGTTCCCACCACACTTACATTCTATATGAATTCATATCTGGTTTACACAGCAACTTCATTGAAGCAGTTTCCAGGCCTTTCTACCAAAGGTGATAGATCATTGGTGCCAGTATGGGAGTATTATGATCAGCTGACTTTGAGGCAAAGCCGTGTGCATTATAGAAGGGTCCAAGATGCTTTCTTTGGCCATCTTATGTGTTTATTTGACAAAGCATTGGAAAACAACAGGGTGTTTGAGGCCGCTTGGAGGAAAGTGAATGAGTACGGCTATCTTTTCCTCCAATTCCCTACTTTCACTTACATGAGAGTTGGCTGTTTTGAAGATCAGCCTTATATGCTTCCGAGATATCCGACAAACAAAATCATTTTGATGGAGTTAGCAAGGCAGTTAATGACAGTGCATGCACGACAAGCTACACAACATAAGACTGGGGTTAGCATTTCATCACATAATCCATTGCAGATTGGAAGGTATTCCTTGACAACTACCTCAAAAGCGAAGGCAATGGAGGCTGAACTTCAGGAGATTAAATTGAAGAAATTCTAGGCAAGAGTGGAATTTGATTACAAAAGAGTGAAAGACAAAATAAAGAGCTTTCACGCACGTGCATCGCATCGAAGACATTTGGGCAGATCTTCGGACAGAGAAGGACATCTATAAGATGGATTACTGCAGGCTTACAGTGGAGCAAATTGTTGATCTCAATCTAACCTTAGTTCTAGAGGGAGTAATTGATGATGGGCAGATTCTAGATCCAGAATATGAAGAACAAGAGGTTGCAAATGCACCTATTCCTGCAATACAGTGGTCTCAAAAAGAATCCATTTCTATTTTTGATAGGTTTCAATCAATCTTGGCAAATACTAACGCTTGGCTCAAGAGCACAAGTGTTAAGACTATTAAAATCAGAGTTGGAGCCGAGGATGATTCAATTGGGCCTATAGGATTGAAATCAAAGGTTAGAGACAAGTCTAAAGAAGGAGCTTCTTCTCCAGGAACTAGGATTAAGTTAAACGTTAGCCGAGTTGTTGAAGAGCCATTAGAGAAAATAACACTAAAAGGAAAGGAGGTTAAGGAAACGCAGATTCAAGTTTTGGATCAACAAGAAGAAGATATTCTTGAATCTTCCACTATTCTAAGCGAAAGGTCTCCTCGCATTGAAGCTCCAATACTTGTTTTTGTGATATCTCCTATGTCTCCAATCGATAGTGATGTTGATTCTTTCTCTACAGTGTTCGTTTCTTCCATCGCACCTACAGAAGCTATTCATCATACCTCAGCTACATCAGTAATGAATATTCCTGTGGGAAACTTGCATGACAATTTGGAGAATGTATTTGACACAAATCCATTCTATCCTGTGATATCATAAATAACACTTCCAGAGATTGATACATCAGCAGTAAGTTTTGATTGCTTTATGGTTGATCTTGGTCGTAATTTACCATCAGAGCAGTCTCTCGTTGCTATCCAAATTGAGGCATCTCCTAGAGTAACAACTATGTCAGAGAGTGAATCCATTTCTCCACAAACTATAGTTGTTGTTTCAGATGTAAGAAGATTGGATCTCCCTTCGTGGTTGAATTCAGTTGCTCCGAAGAGGAAGAAATAGGCAATTTCTCCTGATGTGTTTGATTTCCAGCAATTGAAGAAATCTAAGCCAAGGTTACAAAGAAAGCTAAGATAGTCTCGCAGGTGTTTGTTGACAGCAGCAAAATGAAATATGCTGAATGAAATGTGCTAGCCAATTGTTTCAAAAAAATTTAACACATTAATTTCACCCGTTAACATTAGTGAAACTTGTTGGTTGAAAATTTTGTATACTTGGGAAAGCGTACAAAATTGTGGTTTCAGCCACAGTACGTGAGATAAACTCTCCTATTTTCAAGGGGAAGGCTCCCCCTTCGCTTTCCATTTTATCAATTCCGAAATTAATTCTAGCTACAAATCTATTCTAAACCTGGGTGAAACTCTTGTCTTGTTCTCTTTTTCCAGAAAAGACAATTATCCTTTTCTCTTATTTCAAAAAAGAATCACAATTGGAAGCATAAATGATTAATGAAGTAAAGAAAGAAGCAAAGTTTCCATGAAGGCACAAAGTCCTTCGTTGCTCCTCCGGGACGGGAAAACAAATCGAAAGCTCAAAGTCTTTGACAACTTACTCTCCTATCAACCTTTTTAAATGATTTTCTAGTAACCAAGTGCAGTATGTAGCAGCTCAAAGTCTAATTACATGATGCATTCTTTATGCACAAACATAGAAAATAAAAGCAGCAGAAAGTTTGCAAGTTAACCCCCTTTGCTTGAGCGTTCTACAATAGCTTCAAATGCGACAAACAACTCAAAGTTTGCAGTATCACATCTGAAAACCAATCTAAAACTCCAAACGCAATAAACAGCTCAAAGTCTGCAAAATTCAGCTTGAATCCCTCTTGTATAACACCACAAAGCTCACAATCAATATGTAGAAAATGTCGTCACATAACACCTTGAGTCAACACAAAGTTTGAAAGCAATTTGCCTCTTTTATTGATTGCAATCTGATTTACATCTAAGCTCAAAGTCTTAGAGTGCACATACAAACTGACAGAGTTTTGTTGCATTGCCAAAAGATAAAAATTACAAAGGACCTCCTCAAATATTTATAGGAGAGAGGCCTTGAGAAAAAGGTGGAAGGATCTCAACAAACTTGAGAAAATCTCTCAACCGCTAACTAACTGTAATTGACTTATTCAACATTACAAGTCCTATTGCAATTTGACTTGTAAGAATTTACATGTAATTACATTTTCCAACTTTGCAAGTGATATGATTACTTGCGATTACAATTTTCCATTTTACATGTAATTTGTCAAAACTAAATTACAAATACATAATTGAAACTATTTGAAGTGTCCAAAGACACGACTTGAACTACATCATCCTTGATTGGGTCTTCATGCTGTTGTTTGGAAAACATGTTTCCATCTTCGTCTTGAAAGCAGTCCATGCTCAATGATGTCACTTGTTCACTTTCTTGTATGGCTTTGTCACTTTCCTAGCTCTCTGGACATCACTATGAGCGTCTTTATCTTCATAAATATGTACTGCAACTTGATATAACTACCCCTTGACATAGAACATCGTATTTTGCTGTCATCCTCTTTCAATGAAGTCCTCATGCTGCTATAGATCATTGATGCTATACTTTCTTTGTATCTTTCTCCAGCCTTGGAATTTGCTTGAAAAATAAGGCCCATGCCTTATATTATTGATTTGGTAGGTCATGTGTGCAAACAGGAGTAACGAGAATGAGACAAAGGGGCTGCAAAAGTGAGGCCAAAGCTCAATTTCGGGTTTTGGAAGGCTGACTGCAATTGCAAATGAAAGGTGATTTACTTGCAATGTGGAAAAACATTATTACAAGTAAACTTTACAAGTATGGGAAAGAAAAATGATAAGACTAGTGAGATAATGGCAAGGTAAATGGAAGAGAAAAATGGCAAATGGAAATGACGTTTTGCTGAGATAATGACCATTGAGATTGACATTTCCATAGCTGAAAAAGAAGTTTTTTTGTCAAAAACGTGTTATCTAGAAGCTTGAGACTCCACAAATTTCATTCTAAGCCATATTGGATGATGCCTCTTAGGGAAACCGCGATTTTATTGTAGAGAAACACATTTTACTTAAAAAGCTTTTATGAGACAAAGACGTTTTGGCTGAAATAAGACATTTTTTGACGTTTCGAGCATGAAGAAAAACAGCCTCAAGAACAAAAACGTGTTTCGCATTTCGATCAAACACTAAAATGTTTTTGACTAAAAACTTGCATTTAAAGACAAAAAAGACACAAAAAATCAGTCAAAGGAAAAACACCAAACAAAATTGCGATTTAACTTAAGAGGAAACCCGTTTTTTTTAGAATCTTGTATGAGACATAAATGTTTTTGCCAAAGAGAAGATACGATTTGGTTAAGAGAAAAAGCGACAAAAGATAAAGGAAACAAATCCATATTTGAAAATGACAGGGAAACCTGGGGACGCGTCCCCCCCTCAAAATGCCCCGTACCCATTCCCGGGATGTCCCGGGTATCGGGGGACGGCAAGGGGACGGCAGGGGACCGCCCCTCTTTTCCCAGAAAATCCAGGAAACGTACCGGGGACGGGGGGACGGCGTTGACTGGAAGAGGGACGACTGACCGTCCCCGGGGATGGCCAGGGGACAGCTGAGCCGTCCCTCGACCGTCCAGGGGACGGCCGGCCGTCCCCCACGCTTTAGTCACTTCAAACTCATAAAAAAAAACATAAAATTTAAAAATTTCGGCCCAGCCTACGTGGCATGTGTGGACGCCATGGATTTTGACTCTCATATGAATGAAAAAGGGCCTCTCTGACCTCATTATTTGCATTTTGTTTGTTTGAGCAGCCAAGGGTTTGAGAGCAAAAGAAGTTGCAGCCATTGAAGGAGAAGGAGCAGCAGCTTGAAGGAGGAGAGAAGGTTGAAATAGTGTTGAAAGGAGTGCAAATCCACTAAAGAGGTATGCATTTTCTTTTCCTATTTTTTTATTTTTTCATTTTTTTGCAAAATGTGAAGCATACATTGTCTGATTTTTTTTTATTTTCAGTTTAAACTTGCATTCTAAAAACAAAAAACATGAGCAGCAGTGAGAATGGAAGTGATAGTGAAGTTGAAATGCAAATTAGAAGGCAAAGTGGTGGGGGTGGTAGTAGAACTAGAGAGCAAAGAAGTGAAAGAACCCCAATCTAATGCCATCCTTCATCAACCAATACCAAAACTATGGAAGACTATGCAAGACACCCATTAAACTCAAAAAAACCATTCCTTCGATATGTTACACCTGTGGGTGAAAGAAAAAAAAATTCAGGGGGGAGTAGGGTTTGGTTTTGCCATATTTGTGAAAAAGACTTTAGGGGCAGCTACACAAGAATTAGGTCTCATTTTTTGGGTGAGGTGGGCCATGGAGTTAGAGCATGTCTTTCATTGACAGATGACCTATTTTTAGAATGCCAAAGAATTCAAATAGAATGTGATGGTGGTGGGGTTCAAGGTGGGTCTCCTTCTTTCCCAAGTGCACAATCATCCATGCCTATTCCTAGTCCTTCCACGGTTGGTAGTAGTGGAGTTCTCTTAAGAGCAAAGAGGAAGGTGAGTGGTAGTGGTAGTGAAAAGGCAACCTCAGTTGAGTCCCTATTTAATAACCAAGCACGAGAGAGTACTGAATCCGCCATTGCCAAATTCTTTTTTGCACATGCCATTCCATTTCATGTGGCCCGTTCCTCTTATTTTAAACAAATGGTGAGAGAAATAGCAACAATTGGTCCTTCATTCATACCTTCTGGAGATCATAAGCTATGCACCACCCTCCTAGACAAAGAGTACTCCAAAGTTAATGTGTTAATGGAGGACATGAGGCAAACGTGGATGAGGACGGGGTGCTCTATAGTGATGGATGGGTGCACTGATTGTAGACGTCGGCCACTCATCAATGTCATAGTCACATGCCCTGCTGGTTCTTATTTTCTTAGAGCCATAGATTGTTCGGGGGAACGTAAGGATGCAGAATTCCAGTTTTCCATTTTGAGAGATGCTATAGAGGAGGTTGGGGCTGCAAATGTGGTGCAAGTGATCACCGATTCTGCACGTGTGTGCAAATCGGCTGGGTTGATGGTCGAGGGTCAGTACAGGCACATATTTTGGACCTCATGTTGTGTTCATGCATTGAACAATGCATTGAAAGACATAGGGAAGTTGGATTGGGTGAAGAAAATAGTGGCAGAAGCTAGAGATATTCAAATGTTTATTTGCAATCACCACACCTCACTTGCTCTCTTCAAAACATTTTCAAAGAAGGAATTTCGCAAACCTGTTGAGACCATAGTAACGAGACTCGGACTCGGCTCGGACTCGGCTAGGGCGACTCGACTCGGGACTCGGGGACTCGGGACTCGGACTCGGCGCAGACTCGGCAAAATGAAAAAAAGTTGAAAAAAACCTAGAAATTTAGAGATTTTTAAGGATTTAAAACTTGTTTCAAGCACCCTTTATTGAATACAACACAAATAAAAGCAAATTTGATCACATACACAAGTATACAACGATCACATAAGTATAAAGTACACAAATTGTAGTTGCGCTGCTGAAGGAAATAGCATACTTAGATATATAGATTATAAAACTAGTCAAATGTATACAAAAGTCATGGAATATGAAATCCATAACATCAAATGTTCCATACAAATATGAAATATCAAAACAATAGCTATGACTCTATGACTCTATGGCATAGTGGAGCCAACATCCTTCCTACGAAGGCGTCTAACGCTCCTGGATGATGTTGCAGCTGCAGCCATAGTCTCTGCCTCTGTCTGAGTCTCCATGCCACTCTCACCAACAGCAGCTATGTCTCCTCGTGCTCTAGCCTCCTCCTCAGCCATGGCTACAACCTCAGCCTCTCTCTCTGCCTGGTCCACCCAATCAAGGTCCTCGTCACTAAAGACTGCATCTGTAGCCTCAGTGGTCCACTCAGACTGTGGATCAACCTCATCTAGATTGATCGGGGTGTTGTCGTGGTCAAAAAGCTTCCTGTATCTGAGCCGAAGGTTGTAATGAACATAGACCAAGTCATTCATCCTCTCCACTGTCAATCTATTGCGCTTCTTGGAGTGTATGTGCTCAAACATACTCCAATTGCGCTCACAACCAGATGAACTGCATGGCTGGCTCAATAGACGAATGGCAATATTCTGCAGGTTCCGTGCATCAGAACCAAACAACCTCCACCAGCTATCTGAGATGAGAAAAAGAAACAAAATCAATCTCATTTCAAGTTTCAAGTTCAACATTTAATAATAAAATACAATATAAAAAGATGACAATTATGCCCTTAAATATATTTTTACCTGGTAGTAATGTTGTCCTACTGTCTATGGTCATTTGACGTGCAAAGAAGTCTCCTCGTGCCTTACTGAAGGCATCTATCTCCTGCACTATCTGTGTAGTAACAGCGGGCAACATCCGCTCTATCGTCGAGTAGAGCCCACTAAGAATTTCTCTATCTCCACGGATATCACGGCGGAATTGGAAGGCCAGATTTAAGAAACATGCGGCTGCATGGATGGGCCTATGAAGTTGGTTTTGCCATCTCCTATCAATGATCTCCCAAATGGGACGATACTTATCCTGAACTCCACCATAGACTGATCTAATGGCCTCTTTGGCCCTATCCATGCCCTCATATATGTATCCCAGTGCAGGCTTCTCCCCATCTGCAACTCGTAGGAGAACTAGCAAGGGCTCAATAAACTGCAAAGTGCAAACATGTTTCACAAATAAGTGCGAATGAAAATAAACAAATAAAAGATATGATTAAAAATTAAAACATAATAAAGAATTAAATTTTACCTTCACAATCTCCTCCACTGGTGTCCAAAACCCTTGCTCGTCAAAAATGCAATTGGCCACACCAATCCCTGCAGTGCTTGTAGAAAACGATGAGGAAGACCACTCCTCACCAACAAACATGCGCCTTAAGGCTGCCTTTGACCGAATCAAGGATTGCAACGTGATAAAATTAGTTGCAAACCTAGTGATGCCAGGACGAGACAACTCCCTCAACCCCGTGTATTGCCTCATAAGGTTAAGCACCCATGTGTGATTGTATATAAATTTGCAAATGTTTCTACCTGCATCCACACATGTTTTGATCCATGGGAGCTTGCCAAGATCCTCCATCATGAGGTCAATGCAATGGGCGGCACATGGAGTCCAGAATATAGTAGGGTGCCTCTCCATCAATAATCTACCAGCAGCAACATAGTTTGCTGCATTATCTGTCACCACTTGCACTACATTCTCTTCCCCCACATCAGCTATCACCTCCTCTATAGCCTCACACAGATATGTGGCATTTTTGAATTGGGCAGAAGCATCAATGGACTTAATGAAAATGGTGTCACCTGAAAGAATAAGCAAAACCAGTTATTCAATAAATTAAAAAACAAAAATCAGCCATATTAAATTATTAATCACTAAATCAAATTCAAATTTCAATGCATTGAGGGAAGTACAATTACCTCCGGAGGACACTAGAAAATTAAGCAGCGTCCTATTTCTCCTATCGGTCCAACCATCAGTCATGATGGTGCAACCAATCCTCCTCCACTGCTCACGCTGCTCCTCTAATTGTGCTTTCACATCTGCCACTTTTTGACTCAAAAGTGGGCCCTTTAATTCATCTTCAGAAGGGGCTTTGAACCCCGGCCCACATATGGTTATGGCATCAACCATGTTTTGCCAAAAAGGTGACCTAAAACATGTCATAAATAAATTAATAAGTTACTTACATAAGTATTGTAAAATGAAAAGTTTTAAGATTTTAACTGCACTAAATTTGAATTCGATAATGAGATACATCTAGATTCTAAAATAATAAATTTTAAAACAATTAAACAAAAAAGAATTACCTGGCAACATGGAAGGGAATGGTGCAGTAGTACCAAAAGTCTGCAATTGTCTTTTTTGCTGCATCATGTACATCCTTGTTCCAACCCATGCTCTCAAGTGACGGTTGGGAACCAGGAGTAGTGCGTGGTACAAAATATGAGTCCACCCTAGATTTACGAACTCTAGGGCCAATAATACTACCACTACCACTACCACTAGCAGTACTAGTGCCACCAGCAGTAGGAGTATGCACAGGGATAGCTGGTGCAGAAGCAGTACCACTAGCACAAGCACTAGCACTAGGACGGTATGGAGGCATGGAAGAAGCATCTCCAACAGCACCAAGTCCATGTCCAACTCCCAAACTCACCAATTCATGCTTCTATTTTTTTTTCATCTCTTTTTGCAATTCAAAAGTTTCTAATTGCACCTGCACTTCACGGACAGCCTCAGGAGGTGCTATAGGGCATCCCGCTGCATCATGGATGGGAATGCGTGCAATATGGTATTTTAATCGATTTATGCCTCCATGATATATTGTTTTGCAGTATTTACATTTTGCTTCCCCTTTTTTCATTCCGGGAAAGATTTCAGCATGTTTCCAAGCAGGGTCTTTTCTGCCTGGGGTTTGAGACATTGTGAAAATAATAATATGTTTTGATTTGCAAATGAATGTGGCTGCAATAACAAGTAGGGTTTATAAAATTATTTATATTGCAAGTAGGGTTTGTAAAAAAAAAATGCAAACTAAAAAAAACAATGATTTTTCAAATTACAATGAATTATTTGTTAAAAAAACACAAAAAAAACCAATAAAAATCAAACTTACCTCTTATATTTGGCTTGGAATGCAATGCAAACTCCTCCCAATCACTGGTAATGAGCTCTCAATGCACCTTCTTGCTGTTATGAAGCTTCCCAAATGGTATGTGGCCCTGTATTTGTCTTCAACAGCTTGCTGGTTGCCCTCTCTTCTCCTCTTAGTTTTCCTCACAACTCTCTCTTCTCCTCCTATTTTGCCAAATGAATGAAATGAGGTTGCTTTTAGGGTTGGGGAGATAATATAACACAAAAAAAATAAAATTAAAACATCAAATTTTATGATTTTTTGTTCACTTTTCTTTCTGCATTCGCCGGCCGCGTCCAGGGCTCGGGACTCTCCGGGAAGCGGCGAGTCTGGCGAGTCCGGCGAGTTCGGCAAGTCCGGCTAGGACTCGGTAGGACTCGGCCGCGTCCGCGTCCGGGCTCCCAGGACCCGGCCAGGTGTGCTCGGCTCGGGACTCGCCGAGTTTGGGTGCTTCCGGTCAAGTCTCGTAACTATGGTTGAGACAAGGTATGCCACTCACTTCATTTTGTTTCACTTTCAATTTGTATTCATAATCTGATTTTGTTTTAAATTTTAAATTTTTAATGAATCATTGAATCAATGAATGAACATTGAATGTAGATATGCCACATACTTCATCTTGTTAGAGAGGATGGTAGAGGTGTATGAGCCTCTACAAGCAATGATGGTCAATGCAGAGTGGGCTAGATGGCCTAATGCAAGTTCTACGGACGGAAAAAATGTCAAACAAAAGATCCTCGATGACGATTGGTGGGCCAATGTGAGGTAAGACATTAGATGACTGATTTTCATATTAAATTTCTGATTTTAATATTTTAATTTTATTGTCCAATGTTCCAACTTTTGAAGTTTCTAACATGTCAATTAACTTGTCAACTAATTATTTTGAACTTTTTGTTTGCATTTTGCAGATATATTTGCTCCTTCATCTCCCCTATTGTAGATGTCATCAGATATGCTGATACAGACTCTCCTAGTCTTGGAGAGATTTATGAGACATTTGACAGTATGCTTGGGAAGATCAAGCAAGTTATTTCGGCAAAGACCCCACTTTGGATTTATATGAGCAACACATTGGGCCCATTGTGACTCGAAGGTGGAATATAATGAACACCCCGCTTCACATGGCTGCCTTTGCTCTAAATCCAAAATGGTATGCACCAAGGCCTGGTAGGGTGCCTCCATGTGATGATAGTGAGGTTTTAGATGGGTTCACACGGGCCATTGAAAAAATTTATCCAGCAGAGCAGGCTTCACTAGTTCGGTCACAATTCCTAGACTTTGCAAATCTTTCGGGCCCAAACTTGAGTAAACCACAGGCGAGGTTGGATAGAGCTATATTAGCTCAATCAAACCCTATTGGATGGTGGACCTATCATGGGAGGGATACACCGCAGTTGAAGACACTTGCTACTCGCCTTCTTGCACAGGTTGCTAGTTCCTCTGCTGCAGAGAGGAATTGGTCCACGTATAGCTTTATCCACTCCCTCAAGAGGAATAGACTTACCTCTAGACGAGCGGAGAAGCTAGTGGCTGTTCATAGTGCTCTTCGGCTTCAGGATCGGCAGACTCCAGAGTATCGACAGACTCCAGCTCTACGGTGGGATATTGATCCCAAGGACGTGGCCCAGGTAGATGAGGAGACAGTTGAGGGTTTGGTTGGGGTTCCGTTGGTTGAGGAGGAGCATCACAGTGGCAGTGACTCAGAGGATAACTCTGATTTTGATGTGGTTATGAGAGATGATTAGGGGTAGCAGTGCTCTTTGACTTTGTTTATTCTGTATTCATTACTGACATTGTATTTTGATTTTCATAGCAAACTTGAAAACTATATGGCAGCAATGTAGCCTTTGGGCATTTTGATATAGGTTTATAAATTATAACTTGGAGGTTGTTTCATGATTCGTGTATGTTAATTTTGAATGCGTATTGAGTATTGGCATAATGTTGGACACAAATATTATATGTTAGTGTTCTATAATGTGTATTATGCATGCCTTATCCATGTTATCATATGAATATTTAAAATTTTCCTATATTTTTAAAATTTTCCCTATATTTTTATATAGCCGTCCCCTGCCGTCCCTAATTTTGGCCTCAAAAATCGGAAACTTGGGGACTCGTTCCGCCGTCCCCGTCCTAGAAACTTGGGGTAACCTTGGAAAATGAGAAGCCCAAAGACGAAGAGAAAACCCTAAATGCCTTGATACAAACTCAACAAATGAGAACAACTTGCTTCATTACAGCTGAAAGTCTGATTTCTATGCTAGAAATTAATGATAACACCATGAAAGAATGGAGACAAACGAAATCAAATTCAAACTGCTCTTCAAAATGGGTTAAACTTCTCCAATCGGGTTTTTCCAACATAAAGACAAGTGAAAAAAAACACAAAAAAGACCAAAATCAGGTTTTTGAAAGCTTTCAGCAACTTTTCTTTTGACAATTTGAGCAAAATAGGAACTTTTGGCTCATTTAGCAATTTTAGGAACTTTTTGGCACTTTAACAATTTTACTTTTGTCAATTTAAGTGAAATAGGAACTTTTTGAGGCTTTAACAATTAGGCTTTTAAGAAAATAGGAACTTTTTGGTCACTTAAGCAATTTCGGGTTTTTTGGCAACTTAAGCAATTTCGGGTTTTTTTGGCAACTTGAGCAATTTTGCTTTTAGACTTAAAATTCCCTATTCTACTGAGTTGCTTTATAAACCCGAATTTGACCAAAAAGATAAGAAAAATGACTCAAAATTTTACAAAAACGGAAAGGGGAGTTGATGAAAGGATACCCAAGGGAACCATCAATTAAAATCCAAAGTTTTACAACCTTAACACCTTGTAAAACGTGCCCTAACACACAAAGATCCCTATTTGCAATGGTGATCAAAAATCCCGAAATTGGACAAAACAAGGGGAAAAACATGTCGAAATGTTCCTGAATTTCACACATGGCAAAATAGGATGGATACCAATGGCTGCACAATTCAATTGGAGAATTTTGGTGCCTCGAAATGCGTGCCATAGAGATTTATAAAGAAAATTTAGGCAAAATTTCATATGGGTTTTCCAATTTTGAGAATTCAAAATTGAGGACAACAAAACCATAAACCAACTGAATGGAACCCTTTCTCTTTCTGATCAACCCAGATCCCAGTATGGGCAAGGTGAAAGCATACTCGAAAGGGGATCGTTAGCATAAAATCAGAACTGCAGGAAAGTACAATGAGAGGAAATAACAATCAACTCAACCACTTATTCGGCAAAGAGGACTGGAATTGAAATTACAATGCTGAAAGTAAATATGCAACTCGACCACTTATTCAGCGGGAGTGTATTGACGACTCAGACGATCAACAATATGAGAAATGCAATTCAACCGCTTTTTAGCGGGAGTGAATTACAAAGTATTGAAAGTAAATGTTTGGGCGGCTAGCCAACCTCTTCCGCTTGTCAACGGGCGATATAGGAAAGTAAATACTGAAAATTAAATAGATGGCAAGGCCAGTCTCTTCCACTAAAGTGGGGATACAAAATGTAAAGTGCAAAAAGTAAAGAGCTGATCAGTACTATTGATTCAACATTACAATATGACCAACAATCTGCAAATACAATGAGATATAGATAATCAATGAACTCCAAAATGTTAGGAAATGAACTCCAAACAAGTACAAGCTATCCAGCATATGAAATATAGTTAAAAGGACTGAAATATCAGGTCTGATATAAAAATTGCAGCAATCAAAAATTCATACCAACAAGCCCTAGAATCACCAAAACGCTCATAACTTCGTCAAAACACCTCCGAATGACATCAAACCAAGTGCAAATGAAGCATAAGAGAAGTGCGACCAAGATAGAACTGAGAGACTGCAACAAAGTGGAGTTATTTATTTTTCTAAAACTTTCCGGCACTTCCCAGGCAAAAGTATGACTTGGGAGAAGTCGACCAGCAAGATAAAAACCAAGAGCCCACCAAGAATTCTGAAACTTTGCAAGAAGGGGCGCCCAAGGTAGACTAAAGCATAGGGTCAATACCCAGAATCAACAAAAAATCGAGTGCGGAGCAATGAGTAAAAATGTGCTTCAGCCAAGCACCGAACCAGCTACTCCAAAATATGAAATATCACTCAAAAACCAACTTGAAGTTCAATCTGCAACCTCTGGATTGAAGAAGCAGCCTCAACAACTAGGTACTATCTCTCAAGTACGAAACTGATAAGCTAGGAGGTATGCATTCCTCGAAGCAATATGTCTAAAACCATTTCAATAGCATTTCATTAAGATAAATAATAGATAACTGCAAATGAAGGCCAAGTCTCATATTTATAACTTCTTCCCAAATTCGAATTCCTTTTCCCTCCAATTAGGGCGCCCAAGGTGAAATCCACATTTACCTTCAATAAATGGTAATTCGTATTTTATTACTTCCTTCACTTAGGCGTCCAAAAGCATATGAGGAAAATACTTTATAATTATCCAAATATCTTCTCAAAAGCGTCCCTTTTTCATGAAGGCAATATACTTTATAAAATGCAAATAAAGTATAATATTGGTGTCCCATAAGTTAAGTGAAAATAAACATTATAAATCACTTAAATAATTTTCTTTATGAAGTCGTCCATTATTGCAAAGGAATTATTTTCACTTAAAACATTATCTCCTCAAATATTTAACTTGCCAAATTAAATACCTCAAAAGTTGGAGACCAAACAGAATATACTGCCCTGCCAGATATAGCCATAGTATCAAACTGTTGAACACCTGCCAAAAATAGCCTTTGCACTGAACTGGTGAACTGCTGCTAAAAATAGCACTGCCAAAAATAGCACCAAGGGTGTTGGAGACCAAACTGCTCAAACCGACCTGCCAGACATAGCCACATAACTGAATTGTAGAAACCCTACTAGAAATAGAACTTACTAAAAATAGCATACTACTAAAACTAGTAAGTTGTTCCAAACTCATTTTAACCACAATTCGAGTAGCCATCGTACTTACTAAAAATAGTAAGTCCAAAAAAGTTCTCTGATTCAGTTGCATGTCACACCACTGTGTAGCTCTCTGAAAACCCAAAAGGAATCCAAAATCAGAATTGTAAAACTCCAATATGCAAACCTCCAAAACAGCCAAGGAACAACCAAAATTGCAAGTCAACATCTCATCATGCATGTTACCACATCTCGAAGCTCTCCAAAATCCTAGAAAGCTCCACCAGACATGCATCAGAAAATCTCGCATGCAAGCCTTCAAAACCTTCTCTAAAATGGAAACCCTAATTTTGCCACTGACTAACCTACGGGCATCCGAGAATAGGCTATCAATCACTGGAAAGTGTAGTGCTAAAAATGGGGACATTACATTGAAATAGCAAAAGCTCTCGTCGATAAGCTACATGAAGAGATGTAGGTGTCTGACTACAAATTCACCAGAGTGGAGTTGGGCAAGCTGACGCATAGCAATATGACGCAAGATGCTCAAAGTTTTGTGACGGTGTTAGCACAGAGCTATAATGAACTTTTGGCCATAAAAGAAAAGCTAAAAGAGGAGAATGCACAGCTGGTTTCAGTTATTCAAAAGATCACCAAATCTTTAGAAATAGTTGATTCACTATCTTCCTCTACCCCTCAAGAATCAGTCAAGCAGTTAGAAAGAATTGCACAAAAGGCTAAAGCAGTTGATTCTTGGGCAGCTCAACTGATTGATCAAGGAACACCAGTGATTGAAAAGACATTGCATATTTCGAGTACTGTCAAGGCAGCAAGATTTAAGATGAATCAGACTTTGGAAGCTTTTAAGCAAAGTCTGAATTCTCTTGAGAAAGATTTGAAAATCTGGCATGAGATGAATCAAGTTAAGCTGGAAATTTTGAGCAGCAATTCGGTAATTTCAAACAAAGAAAAATATAGAGTTTGAAGAACTTATGACAAACAAGTCATTAGTTGTTGAAGATCTCATCAAAGATGTTCAAGCTACGCTTGAAATGAGTGTTGAAGTTGAGCAGGACATTTTTTCTAACTTTGAGAAAATGCCTTGTAAAATTCTAAATCATGAAGGAGAGTTGCTTGCAGCTAGTGATGTTGTTTCTGAGATAACCACAAATCTTCATTTGGAGCTAAATTCAAATCAGTTCACTATGGATTCAACCCATAAATTTGTTAATCACCGAATGATCTTTGACAAAATGCAAACTGTTCTTGAACAACATAGAGAAGCAACAGTGAGATATTATGATGTGATCCTAAAGACTGTTGTCGTTGCCAAGAACACGCTAGGCCTCGATCTTGATGAGTTGCAGGGAATTATCAGCAAATTTCAATCTTTCAAGGCTAGGAATGAGATAGAGTGAAAAGCGTTTATGTTATTTTATGTATTTTTCTTTCGACAAATTATATGTAAAAACAAGTTTTGCAATTGCAAGTGTTCCTTTTTCTTGCATTTTTGAAAAATGTAATTACATGTAAAACTTTGCAAGTCAAATCACAATTTGGCTTGTAATGTTGAATAAGTCATTTGCAGTTAGTTGGTGGTTGAGAGAATTTCTCAAGTTAGTTGGGATCCTCCCACCTTTTTCTCAAGGCTTCTCCCCTATAAATACTTGAGGGGGTCTATTGTAATATCTTATCTTTTTGGCAATAGAGAAAACTCTGCAGAAATTTACAACAAAGAGACTTTGTGCTTTATGTATGTGAACTTAATTTTCAAGTGGTATAAGAAAGGCATAAAGATTTCAGACTTTGTGTTGAGTCTTGTTGCATTTCATTACTATGTTTTTATGTCATAGTAGTGTAATTATCTGAGTTCTTCTTGAGAGGTTGTGGATTTATTGTGAAAAGACTTTGGTCTGATTTCTTGTAGTCTTTGTGCTACAAGTTTGAAGGATTAAATTAAATTGATT
This sequence comes from Sequoiadendron giganteum, assembly GCA_007115665.2. NCBI lineage: Eukaryota > Viridiplantae > Streptophyta > Pinopsida > Cupressales > Cupressaceae > Sequoiadendron > Sequoiadendron giganteum. The sequence continues at coordinate 381,414,730 of CM021103.1, read as the reverse complement.
TATAGTTAGGAGTTGTGACTTACAGATGCATTATATTTACAGACTTTGTGCTATTGTATGTTGCCTCATAATATCATTTTAGAAAGGTAGATATGATTTCTAATTTGCAAGACTTTGTGCTTGGAGATTGCTTTCCCGTCCCGAAGGAGCAACGTTGGACTTTGTGCCTTCATGGAAACTTTGCTTCTTTATTTACTTCATCAATCATATATGCTTTCAGTTGTGATTCTTTTCTGAAATAAGAGAAAAGGATAATTGTCTTTTCTGAAGAAAGAGAACAAGACAAGAGTTTCACCTAGATTTAGAATAGATTTATAGTTAGAATTAATTTCTAAATAGTTAAAATAGAAAGCAAAGGGCGAGCCTTCCCTTTAAAAATAGAGGAGTTTATCTCACTTATTGTGGCTAAAACCACAATTTTGTACGATTTCCCAAGTATACAAAATTTTCAACCAACAAATTCCTTCTTCAACACAAAAGTTACGAAAGCTTCCAAAGATGTATTCTCCTCCGTTGTCAGATCTCAAAACTTTGATCCTCTTCCCGGACATGTTTTCTACTTGAGCTTTGAATTCCTTGAATCTCTCAAGTACTTCCTCAGATTCTTTAGTCTTTAAGAAATAAATCCAAGTCTTTCTAGAGTAGTCATAAATGAAAATTACATAATACAAGAAACCACTCAAAGAAGTAACAGACATTGGACCACACAAATCAAAATGAACAAGATCTAGGATGCATTTAGATCTACTTTCAGTAATATGAAAGGGTCTTTTAGTATTCTTACCCAATGCGCATCCTCGGCAAGTACCTTCATGCTCCTGGCTAAGTTTAGGAATGTCGGTGACCATCTTCTCTATGGTTGGAAGCGCTCAGAAGTGAATGTGAGCAAGTCTTCTATGCCAAAGCTCACATTAACTTGATGTATCATGCAACAAGGCCTGTAGAGGACGGGTGGAAAGTCTATAGAGACATTCTTGTCGAACACCAATCACATTGGCTGACTTGATGTTAGAGTTTTTTGGCCATGCAAGAAATTTTCCTTCAGAGAATGCTACTTGATATCCCTTATCTTCCAAAGCTGAAATAGAGACAAGGTTCCTCTTGATGCCCGGTACAAATAGTACATCACTTAACTGCAAGGAGATGCCAGAATCTTAGTGAATAGTGGAGGTCGCAATGCCTTTCACAGAATAACATGCATCATCTCCAATTATGACTTGAACACTTGAATCTCTCATCACCAAATCTGAAAGATGTTCTCTGAATCCCGTGATGTGATGGGAGGCACCACTCAACCAAGTGTTGTTATCTGTTGGAACATTGCTTGATAAGGCAGAACATAATAGAAATTCCCTTGAATCCTTTTCAGGAGAGATCTCGTCCACATCCGCAAATGAAGCATGATGTTTTGGTCTAGTAGGGCAATCCTTTGCATAGTGACCAAACTTGTCACATCTGAAGCATTGTAGGTGGGAGAGATCCTTTTTCTTAAATGGAGGAGCACCATAAGATCTTCTATCTTTATTCCTCTTGAAGTAGCCTTTCTTTCCTTCTCTTCCTTTCTTCTTCGAAGATTGAGTGGTAAGAACATGAATCTCCTCATTGGTAGAACTTTGACCAATGCCTCTTGCAACCAACCTTGATTCTTCTTGAATACAATTTGCTCTCAATCGATCAAACTTAGGAAGTTTTGATCTCGCATTGATTCCTTGAATGTATGACTCCCAAGATGTAGAAAGACCATTGAGAGCCAACATAGTCAAATCCTTGTTATCAACAATATGCCCAATGGTAGAGAGCTGATCTCTCAACTCGGTGATCTTCATGAAGAATGAGATGACGGATTATCCTTTCACCATCTTGATATGATGAAGTTGTTGCTTTAATGCAAGAGCTCAACTTGTGTTGTTGATCTCACACATCTCCTCCAAGGTCTTGAACATATCTCTTGTTGTTTTCAACTTGGAGATGATTGGCACAATGTGATCTTTCACGGAATCAACCAATATCTTTTTCGCCTTAGTGCCATTTCTCTTCCATTGAGGCTTATCATTCTCTTCGGTTGGTTCGGGAACTTCGCCCTCCACGAACTCAGCTAACTCATTTTCCTCCAAAGCGAGCATCACTCTAAACTTCCAAGATAAGAAGTTTGATGCGTCCTCAAGTCTATCTTCGATCTTGAGTCCGTTTATCATCATGACAATAAGATAGATGTAATCTAAAATGAGAACAATAATGGAGGATAACGCTGCTTGAAGAAATCTGATCACGATCTTTCTTATACCCGCTCTGATACCATGTTAGTTTTTATGATCAGATATTTAAAATCAGAAATGTGGCACTTAAGACAATGAACACAACAAGATACCTTGGGAAAACCCCCCAACTTGAGGGAGAAAAACCCAGCAAATATATCTCTTATATATTGAGGTAATAATAGCAGAAATCTGCTTACAACTCAGGCACAACACAATGCTGATTTTGAAACAATGAATAATCGCACCTCTCCTAGATGCACATACAAATGAATATGTTTCTACTTGAAGTCGATCTACTGTTACAAAATGATGATCTGCTGCTCAGATCCGAACTTCTTCTAGGAATGCAAATTATGATGAATTAACTTGATGATCAAATGAATGACCATGATGCATATAAATACACGCCAAGGGGAAAGGACGTGTCTCCCCAAAGCATGAAGTCGGCCTCTAAGGGAGACGTGTATTTTCATGATTATTAAGTCGGCCTCCAGAAATCGTGCCTCTTCAAGTCGGCTATAAATAAAATAATTAATATCAATTATTAATATTTTATTTCATTCTTCAAGTGAATCTTCTCTTCACTAATATCGACCTTAGATAAATTAAATAGCCAAAGGCTATATTGAATTTATCTTCTCAATGTCGTGGCTGGAAGTGTGAGGCCTGAAGCTGTAAACATCAACACTTTTTAGTTATTTCTCCTCAAGTGTTCAAATTATTTTTCAAAGAGGTGATCAAGTTACATGGATTGCATAAAGATATGAATGATGGAAATAGTAGAACCTATAGTGCTTTTTGGGAGGAGTTGTTTCACTTGACAGGAGTAAGATCCAGACTTTGTGGGCATTACAACATGATTCATAATGTTGCCACAATAATACTTGAGCATCTGAGTTTGCATAGTCCATTTTGGTAGGAGTTGTTTAATTCGATAGGTGCAAGATCCAAGCTCTACAGACATTATGTAATGCCGCTTACTAAGATATTTTAAATACTTGCTAATTTGCCACCTTCAGCTCATAGACATTCTGTCAAACACTTGGCAGGACATCAAACTAAAAGTCATTTTTGAGTTTTACAATGTAGAACAACTACAACTTACATTGATGATCAGAGGCATATTCACAAACAATTGCCAAACACTAAAAAGACCACTGACATTTTAACAATTAGTTGGCCAATGTAGTCTTAATTTGTGAAACAAGCTGATATTAAACTGATACAACTGCTGTAGCAACTGCTGATAACATTGAGGGTGATACAAAAGCACACAAATCATTGTTCTCCAAATACACTCATACATATGTTTAAAACAATATTAAATTGAGATCTGTATTCTAGAAAATGTGGACATCTAATGGTTGTTACAAATCAGAAATAAAATTCAAAATTGTACCTTGGAAAGAAGGTTGTTGTAGCTTGTATGAGCAGCAATTAATATAATGTAGCTGGAAGATTAACCAAATTCAGTCCCAAACTTCATAGGAATTCCCATGGCAACTTCTCGAAACCAACATGCACCCAATACGAGTAGCTAATAATAATTCCATTGTTGGCGACTTCCCCTGATTTGTATTTTATAGATACAGATATTAATTTCAAACACTCCCAAGCATCCTTGCAGGCAGAAGCCAATAATTTTAGTGAATGGAAATTCTAATGAGTTGGTGACAAATACGATTGGTACACAAATTATCTTTCTTTACAAATTAATTTTTTGCATACAAACTTCAATAAATTTGTTACCTGTAATTTCCAAAACTCCTGCAAATAAAATAATACTGGAAATATATTATTATGTTCAACACAAATTAATCTTAAAACTGTATCCTCTCAATATGAATCGTGACTCTGAATGAATCATGTCGTATTGGCTAAGGAAGTTCTTTCACTCCCGAAATCAATCGTCACCCTTGGGTTTTTGTCCTAGGGTTGTTGTTGAACAAACTTGTTCAACCTTCACAACCGGGGTTTCAAGAAAATATCAAATAACCAGAATATCAAAATGTCCTTTTATGAACACTTTTTGGAATAACAAAATATTATTATTTGTGTCTTATTTTCCCTCCAAAAAATGACTTTAGACTCCTTTTAAATAATTAACATTAGTTGTTTTCTAATTTTTACTTTTTCGACAACTTAACATTTAACTATTTAATTATTTTCCGCACATCCAGCCAAAGTTACGGAAAACATTAAAATAGACCGGATATGAATTCTGACCATGCCATAATACTCTTAAGCTCTCAAAATATCGAACTTTATGAAAATTGGTGCTTTCCAAAAATAACAAACTTCTTCAAAAAGTGTGGAGAGCTCCCAGAATGTTGAAACAACATCTAAATAGTAGAGTAGAGTTGTTTTTAAAAAGGGGACAATGTATCTCATGTGGACGCCTAGAAAGAAGGCTTTATTTCATATTTGTATGGCCTAACATTTGCCTCAAAAGGTGGACACCCCTTTGCAGAGGATTTCATGTTAATTTTAAAAAGTTAAAAGTAATATTTGGAGAGCAAGGAGGGGCGTGGGTTTTTGGAGGGAAAAGGTCTTTTAAAATAAAGTTGCCCTAATTCTTCCCTCTTATTCTATTTAATCCCTTTTGAGTTCTCATTTGGTCATGTGAGCTTTGGCAACTTAAGGAGATTCTTTTGGATTGTTTCCAGATTCCATAAACTGCTGGTTGAGGACGAAAACCCTCATCTCTAGTTGTTGGTTGCGTGTTTTCACACAGGAAACACACTAATTTTCACAAAGTTTTGGGATTTCAGGGTTTTGAAAGAATGAAGTTTTTTGAGGTAAAATGATTACATATATATCCGAGTTTTTGGTGTGGGTATTGGTTTAGTTTTAGCATGGTCTTTTAAGCAGATTGCAGGAGCCTTTGGGTCTGGCTGTACCATTTGTGAATTGGAGCAATGCCCTAGCAGCTAGCTGGTCATGCATCATATTTTGTGCAATTTTTGGTGATTAGTCTCTTGAAATTCATCATATCAGACCTGGAGATATTCATTGGAATTGGGAAATCAAGTTTGGAGGCTTGTAGCTGATTGCTGGAAGTGAGTGAAGTTTGGTATGCATTGTGCCCTTGGTACTTCTGATTAGGGAAGGTTAGTCCCCTGGATTCCTAACATGTTTAAGGCTGCCAGTCACAGTTACAGTCATTGTTAAGGGTTTGTTTGAGGCTGCAAATCATCTTAAAGAAGGCATCTAAGCTTATTGAAGGGTTCCCAGATGATAGAGGGCAGTTAGGAGTGCACAGAAAATTAATATGATTTATCCCTCAAAATCGCCCCTGTGACTGATCATGGACCTGAGAACATAAAAGCAGATCTGATTGAGTTTGGGGAGCTTAAATATGGTTGTGAACTATCATACATGAGCAGGAGTGAATGTCTAGGCAGATTTAAGAAGGTTATTGATACTTGGAAGAGATTATAAAGACGGTTATTTGCTGCTGTGTGTCTGGGTGTGAGTGCTGATGGAGTATTGACAACCTATGCTGGCTGCTACTACACAGAAAGTTGCAACAGCAAGCCTGTAATGACTTTCCTAAAGCAATATTCTCTGAGGTATTTTCATTTAATTGATATTTGGTTCCAAAGATCGAATTGTTGTGGAGTTCTAGTGCAATTTGAGGTTCAACATCTGTGACAGCAGTGATGGAAATTAACAATACTCTTATACTCTGAGTTGCATCAGCTGCACTTTTTTATGGCTACCTTTAACACTTATGCTTAATCAAATCTGATGATGTATGCTTTGTTTGAGGTTTTGTTTGGGAAACTAATTGGCAAACTTCAACACAACTATAAAAAAATTAGGGGGTTTTCATCAAGCAAGTAGGTGATAATGCTTTTTAGCTTAATCTTCTCAATTACCTTGGTTTCAGTCTTTACCATATGAACTCTTGCATCCATACTTTCCATGTCTATTAGATACTTCAAATGTTGAAAAGACATTTTAATTGATGGAGATCAATCTAGAATATAGAGTTCCAACAAAATTGGATCAAGTCACTTATGCTTGGGTCAAACAAACAAGACACAAAAGGATTTCTCTTTCAAATCATCAAAGCAAGCCAAGTTCCTTCCAAGGTAAAATGGTTCATAGAAGCACACTTTGTAAATATGTTCCCACATCTTTTAGTTCACCTATTTGCAATGGGGACCATTGTTCTTCAAGGAGGGGCAACTAATCTAGAAGGATTTCGGTCATTAGAACATACAACAAATCTCGATTGTCACTTGATGTTGTTCATGGTTTCATCAACAAGATCTTCATGCTAGTCAACACCTATTTTTGTACACAAATCATAACTCCATATTAACATTATTGTATGGCTTGACTTGTCGACAATTATAAGCGGCTATGACAATTGGAACAAGAATATATATTGTCATGTCCTAACTAACACCTCATACTCCTCACTCTTAGTGTATTAATGTACATAGGCATTCTTTCTAGGATGATGGTTGAATAACTAGAGAGGATAACAAGGCATAGCCAATACACATATGTTCTCATAGATCATGTATAGAACTAGCATACTACAAATTTATTGTTACAATTCTAATTTGGTTGTTTATTGTCTTCTCTTTGTTTCTATTGTTCAATTGTTCTAAAACCTTCCACACATATAACCTAAATGAATCTCTTTGATTGGGTTATCCACCAAGCTTTACCCCTAGGCCCCAAATCAAAGTAGCACCCCCTAAGTATGATGGAATGGAATTAGTGTATGAAGCTAAAAGTTGGCTCATAAAGATTGAAAAATATTTAATCTTATAAACTGTATATAGTCTACTGGCCTTGTGGGGTACATATTACTTACAGAAAGCCAATAGTTTGATAAGATAATAAAAAAGAACTTGGTCTCAACATGGATAATACTTCATGGGGATAGTTTGTATCACTATTCAAAAGAAGATGGTTTCCCCAATCGTTCTATGAGTAGAAGATGATAATAATTCATAATTGGAAATAGGAAACCATGACAGTCCTTTAATATTGGGAGCAATTTACTTGGCTTCTCAAAATATATTCATTTATATGAGTGCTTCCAAATCAGGAAGTTTATTTTGAGATTGAATACCCAAATTGGTGTAAATGTGGATATGCGTGAGCCTAAAATAATGGATCAAGTGCTAGAGAAAGCGTTGGCAACATCATGCCAAATCATAATGAGAAATTCATGTCCCTCATGTACCTCACTTCAAAAGGAAGGTCAACAATTAAGGAGTTAATGGTTCTAAATTTAGTAGGAACAAAAGACAAATTGCAGTCAACAATTTGGGGTTTTATGATGAGGTAATATTGTGTCATGCAACAATGGGGAAAACACTAAAAGAATCCAAAATATAAAATTTCAAAGAGTACTTGAAGTTGGATGTACAATTGTTGTGTTAGTCATTGTGCACAAGAATGTTGAAAAAGTCAAGGGAAGTTTTGGAATTCCCAAGATGCGCCAAGATCCACTAAACCTACTCTACACCACTATATTCATGCTACAATAGAAAACTAAAAAGCACATTATCATAATGGACCCATGTAGCAACAAGTATGTTATATGGTCATTCAATTAGCATTGTAATTGATATGGGATGTCCTTAATGTTGCAATTCACCTAAAACTATATCTAAGTTACACATGATTGTTGAGCACATGGAACCATCTTGGACTATCCAACATAAGACTAGAGCAACCAAGTTAGTTGATAGATTCCTTGTAGGAACAAAACTTTAGCTCCCTAAGTTTGAGACTAGAGTTGATTTATATGTTGCACTATTGGGAACTTAATGATGTGATTGTTGGGGTTAATTGGATTAATGTGCATCAGATTAGTGTGGGTTGCTATCTAAGACAATATTGTTTAGATAATTTGGGGCAAGGAATGCCACATTAAGGAGTTTAATGGCTTCTACCTCTTAGAACTATTTCAGCTATACAATTGAAAAATGCCAAGAAGAAGGGTGAACAACTTTACTCTACTTTGGTAAAGGAGGAAGTTGATGAGCAAACTCCAACTTTTGAAAATTAACCATTTTTTCAAGAGTTTAGGGATGTGTTTCCCGAACAATTTCTTGGCCTTCGACCTAAGAGGAGGTTTGACTTTCCGATAGAGGTTCTTACCATAATAGAACTAATTTCGAGGGCACCTTCTCATATGACTGTTATTGAACACTTTCAATAGAAAGTGCTATTATAGAAATTGATGGAGAAAGGATCAATCAGATCTAGAGTTTCACCATGGGGAGCACTTAGTACTTTTTGTAGAGAAAATGGATAGAACACTTTGATTATGCATTGATTATTGAATGTTAAATAAGGTGACCACTTAGAATAGGTATTGCTTGCCTAGGGTTGATGATTTGTTTATCAAATGAAGAGATCAACAATATTCTCTATGATGAGGTCATGGTGATGCTAGTTGGTCTTACGGCTTACCAATGCAACAACTACTTTCATGAAATAAATAATAGCATATTTCTGCATTTTTAGATTGTGTTGTACTTGTATTTCTCAATCATGTCTTGATTTATTGTAGGGGAATATTTAATACAATTGAAAATTGTATTGCAAAGGTTGAGAGAACAAGTTGTAAGAGAATTTTTCTAAATGTGTTTTCTTTATTTGGGAAACATCATTTCTGCAGAAAGGTACCAACTGATCTTGCAAAGATTAAAGCAATAATTGAATCTGGAACTCCAAAGAATGTTTCAAAAGAAAGAAGTTTTATTTGACTAGTATGGTATTATAAAATATTTGTAGAGGGATTCTTAAGGATTTCAAATCCTATCGCCTCTTTTCAAAGGAAATGTAATAAGTTCAGTTGAATAGAACAATCTGATAGAGCCTTCCAAATACTTAAGGAGAAGTTGACTGCTGCACCTATTTTGAGAGTTCCTGATCCTAATGGGAATTTCCTAGTAGTCATTAATGCTTACGTTGGCTCCCAAAATCGTTGCTCACACTCCCAGAGGAATCAATCTACTTGAGCGCTAAGGAAATGTCATCCTGAAGGGGATTGATCAGCTCATCAACAAAATGTGAGTGATTTAGGGCAAATTGTTGAGAGTGGGTATTCTCTCCTTCGCTAAATCCAAGAGAGTGTTCATAAATGTATCTTTAACAAATTGATCACAACATAAGATAAACAAACTGAATTGGTTGCAATAGTACCCAATGTACGCTTGGCCCAAAGGTTGTCACTAGAGACCAAAGACTATTTTACTGCATATAAAACCTTTTTTAAGCTGATAAGAACATCATTGCACAAAAACAATATGAAGGTATGCAAAACATGATTCCTTAGGATAATAACTTTAATGGCTTGCTATAGATGCTTCCTTAGATGAATTGTTGAATCATGAGATGCATACACACTACTCACCTATAAACTACTGGTGAAAGATTTGAGCTAGAAACAACACTTTGAAATCACAATAGAATATGAGCTATGCATATACATACACCAAAGATATGATATTAGACAACCTTACATATTTAGTAATCCATTTTCAAACTACAAAAATTCATATGCAATAAAAAAGAGACCATTACAAAGCTTACAATGAATTAGAATGCTGCCACATTCATCAAATCTCCATTACAACCATACCAACAAATGTGGAAAGAGAAAACCCTAAGCTAGAATGTTGTTACAATTTGTCAGATAGAAGTTCCCCTAAAGATCTGCAAATGGCCATGAAAATATTTAGTAACTGACATCATTTACAATACAAAGAGCTTGTGATTTACGAAAAGGTATCGCTCGCTAGGAAGCTAGACTTGGAGAAGTTCCTAGATGTCCCTTGGCACTTAGTTCCGTGGAAGGAAAAAATGACCAACCATTTGTTTGTGGAACAAACGTATATATACAGCATTTTACTTGGTCACCTAGTTGCTTGTGGAAATTCAATAAAGAACAAGGAGTCAAGAATGTAGTGTGCAAAACAAGCAAAATCTCATGAAATCCATGAGATGGATCATCTAGAACAAGCGTGAGGACCATCAGGAGCTAAAACTCAACCATCAAATTAACGGCAGCTAGTTGCTTGTGGCAATTCAATAAAGAACGAGGAGTCAAAAATATAGTGTGCAAAACAAGCAAAATCTCATGAAATCCATGAGATGGATGATCTAGAAGAAGCGTGAGGACCATCAGGAGGTAGAACTCAACCATCAAATTAATGGCAGTATGGTTGCCCTCATCTTTCATTGTTCAAAATGCATGTGAATCCGCGCTTTTGAGATGGACAACTGTTTATAGGCAGGAAAATCATCTTGGAGTATTGCATGTTATAACCTAGGACTTACTTAGCCAAGCACATGTTTCTATTTATAAGAACCTAGGGCTAAACTCAGATCAGCTTATACAAAGAATTAAACCTAGGCCATACATGTACAAAATCATCATACAATTCAGAAATTTAATTGAGTTTATTACAGCAGATCAATAAACTTCTCCACACCAAAAGGGATTCATGAAAATGTGACAATTCTCAGATAACGGTTCAATTTGAACAATTGACTAGAATCTTCAGAATTTACATGCCAGTTCCACCTAGGATCTTCTAAACCTGTTGGTTGAACTGGTGTAGTCAGCAGTGTATGCTGATATGAGCAAACCTGGCAGATTGTGCCTAGGCATTGGAGATTTTCTGCAGATGTAGCACTTGTTTTTCCCTCCCTGGTTACTTTGCAGAGGACTAGTGATTTGCCTACGTAGTGTAAGCGCCTCCTTCAACTGACTGATGCAAGTCTGAATTGCATGGATTGTAGATCTGATTTGATGCTGTGAATGGATTATTTTGTCTCTACCATGAAGTTACTGATGTTGTCACCTTGATCTGCTATGGAACTGTGGTCTGTGTCTGAGTGATAACACTTTGACAGCTTGCCCTAACCAGTCTCCTGATTCCACCTCTGTATTTGAATGTTGAATTCAACTTATCTCTGATAAATATGCTATAAAAATACACTGTTGAAGGTATAAGTTGGACCCTAAAAGGCAATGTATGCACTGACAATTAAGTTCCAAAAAAACCCTTTTAAATTTCCAAAGTCAAAAGACAATAATAACAGTAGCCAGGTCAGGTTTTCGTCCTACCTGGATTCTCCCAAATTGAGGTTTTCGTCCCAGTTTAGCTGCTCAGATTTGCAATTAGCCAATTCCAAAAATATCAAGAAAAGCCCTCAGCAAATGGGGATGACATCTCCTTTATTCCTGATCGCCAAAAAAAAGATTTAAAAACCAAGTCGGCCTCCAAAACAAAAATCTCCAAGTCGGCATTCCAAATGATGAAATTCAATTTGGCTCAAAATTTGAAATTTGAAATTAACTAATATTATTATTTTAATTATATTATTTATATTTTAATATTATATATATATATATATACTAGTGTTTAAAAACAATATTAAAATAGGGTGGATTTAGGGCAGGAAAAGGAGACATGACATTGCAGGGGTCAAATCTGATCATTAATGGCGTTTTGGGAAGATTCAATGAATGACAAAAGCAATCTGGAGGAAATGTGGAAGTTTAATGCGGGATAGGAGGTTAGGACCAAAGGTGTGGGGTTTCATGTTAGGGCTAGAAATGGGGATGGAAGTTTAGAAGTCCATTGAAACTTTGTCAATGGATGAAGTGAGCAAATGAAGTGGTTTAGATGAAATGCGATGAAAAGATGCGCAATTAGAGGTTAGGATGGGATGTCTAGATGGAAGAATAATTTGGAAGTCAGCTTGAACTTTGCACAAGAAGAAACAATTGGTAAAAAGCATTGGAATACTTTGTGGGAATATGATGCAAAATTGGTGGTCAAGATAGGGAGTTTTAAAGAATTTTGAAAGTCCATCGAAACTCTGCAAAAGAAAGAAATGAGCAAAGGAAGTGCTTTGAGAGAAATGTGGGATCTTATTGTGGAACTAGAGGTTGGAATCAAAAGTCAAGATGGGACATTGAAATGGTAGTCTAGAAGTACACCTAAAGTTTGTAAGAAAAGGATTGGAGTAAATGTAGGAATAACATGCAAAACCAGCGAAGGGAAGTGGAGGTGGAATTGCCAAAAATTTGGGTGTGCAACATTTGCAAAAACAAGTGTCACAAGGATTGCAAAAAATGATTGGGGAGCTGGAGGTTTGGATGTTCAAAGGTGGAGTGGAAATGAAATAAGTCCATCAAAAACCCACTAATCTATAAAACATTGAAATGATAAAGGGAGTTGAAAATAATTGGAGGTTGAGAGGTGGAAATGGAAGACAAAAGAAGCCTGTCAAAACTCCACAAGTCTATAAATAGGAAACAAAGCACAAGGATGAAAGTTGGGACTTAATTGGAGGTCCTAAGATGGACAAGGACTAGAAGAACTCTAGATGAACCTCACAAGAGGGAAACATGGAAGGAAGCAAGGGTTGTAGAAATTGGGAATGAAGAAGGATTAGAAGTTGGGAGGAAGAAGGGAACATAAATAAGTCCAGATGAGATTCGCAATTGCACAAAGGGTGAAAAGGGAAGGGAGCAAGAGAATTGAAGAATGTGGGGATGTAGAAGAGGACGAGAGGTCCACAAACTAATGGAATGAAGGAAACAAGAGAGGAAGGAACCTGATAGACTTACTGGAACTTCTATACAAGACTGGTCATCAAGATAGGAGTTCGAAAAACCAAAAGAAGTCTAACACTCCATTGAAACTATACAACTCTGCAAAAATTGAGGAAAATGACTAAAACCTTCCTAGACTTCGAATTTTTTAGATTTTTTCAACCTCCAACAAATAATAGGAACATGAGGAATGATGAGAAACAACATTTAGGCAATTTGACCAAGCGAAGGTCCATCTATTGTTTTCTCAAATCTGTTGCAAACGAAGGAAAAAATGAGGCCAAATACACAAAGGGGGCTTGTACTCGAGCAATTTTTTGGATAATTAGATTGAGCTCAGTTGAATAGAACAATCTAATAGAGTCTTCCAAATGCTTAAGGAGAAGTTGACTGCTGCACCTATTTTGAGAGTTCTTGATCCTGATGGGAATTTCCTAGTAGTCAATGATGCTTCAATATAGTGTTATTCAAGAGTCTTTGTTCAAGATAACATTGTGGTAGTTAGAGTCTGAAAAGTTCAAAACTTGCAAGATTATATTTCTCATGACCTAGAATTGGCAGCTATAATTTTTGCTCTCCATATCATATAGATTGAATTATATTTTCACCCAACCTCATCTTAATGCACATCATCACATATTGCTAGAGATTTTGAGTGAGTATTTACTTTTGAGATTGAGTCCATTAAAGGGGAAGAATAGAGCCGTCAATGCTTTGAGTAGAAGAAATCATGTAGCAGCCATAGTAACTACCAAAACTAATTTTGAGGTGACATGTATTGAATAAACAACAGATTGATATTTGATAGAATGAAGTAGAAGTGTTTCCAGAAATTGATCCAATGACCCATAGTTTTGATGCATATGTTTTTGATAGAGATGGGTTATTGAGAGATCAAAATAAGACTTAAATTTTGCAGCAAGGAGATTTTCATTCTTTGGTGATAAGTGAAGATTTAGTGCACCATATCCAGGAAATCCAACTGTCAAGAAGATGCATGCTGACCTTAAATTGATGTATTCCAAGGCACCAATGAGGAAAGATATAGTGATGCATGTGAAATGTTCCTCAATAATTTTTTTCAAATTTTAACATCATCAAGTCACCCATCAGTGTTAGCAAACCAAACCAGTGCTGAAAAGTAACCCTACACCAAGAATGTACACCAAGATCCCAATGGCGGGTGAGGTGTGAGCATATGGCGTCGGGGATCGTTAGCTTGAAGCCAATATTGAAAGTAACCCTATACCAAGAATGTACACCGAAATCCCAATGACGGGGGAGGCGTGAGCATATGGCGTTGGGGATTGTTAGCATCCAAAACTGAAAGAAGTACAATGCTGGAAAGTAAATATGCAACTTGGCCACTTATTCAGTGGGAGTGTATTGATGGCTCAACCAATCAGCAATATGAGAAATGCAACTCAACCAATTCAGCGGGAATTAATTACAATACTGAAAGTAGAAGACGGCGAGGCCTGTCTCTTCCACTTACGTGGGAATACAAAGAGTTTGTACAAAGAAGAAAATGTTGATCAGTACTACTGAAATAGCTTACAATGAGAAGAAGAAACTGCAATATCCAAGTATTAGAGATGTCCAAGTAGCTGCAAATATTATCAATCAATCTCCAACCTTCAAAACTCATCAAATATGACAAACCACTCCAAAAACCCCAACTTCTACAAACTGAAATATCAGACCAGCAACTATGAGATTCACTAAAATATTCATAACTCACTCAAATCTACTCCAAATGACATGAAACGAAATGCATAGGACCCCTAGAGAGATGGCGATCAAGCTAGGACTGAGAAACAGCTGCAAACTGTAGTTATTTATTTTTCTAAAGCTTTCCAAGACTTTCTAGGCAAAAGTGCGACCTAGAGAGAAGTTGACCTGCAAGATAAAATAAATGGCTCCACGAAAAAATCCCAAAACTTGCACAAAGGGACGCCCTGTGCCAAGGAAATAAATGGGCCAATACCCATAAGCCAACAAAATTCGCCTAAAGAGCTGCGAATGAAAACCTACTTCAGTCACACCAAAATCAGCAACATGAAAAACTGACAAACACATCAAAAACATTAGAAAACATCATAGGACCCCATTACAATAAGCTCAATCTATCCTTTAGTTTAAAGAACAGTCTTCTCACTTAACTAGTTGCTATCTTTCAAGCAAGAAACCAAGTCCAAGCTAGGAGGTATGCATTCCTCGAAGCAAACCACTCACCATTTCGGCAGCATAACATTATAATTTCTTCATGGATCCTAAACAAAGAGCCCAACACTCTTATTTATAGCTTTTCTGTCTCCAAATTCAAATTCACCTTTCCCTCCAATTAGGGTGCCCAAGGTGAAATCCACATTTACCTTCAATAAACTGTAATTTATATTTCATTAACCTCCTTCACTTAGGCGTCCAAAAGCACATGAGGAAAATACTTTATATTTATCCAAATATCTTCTCCAAAGCGTCCCTTTTTCATGAAGGCAATATACTTTATTAAAATGCAAATAAAGTATAATATTGGCGTCCCATAAGTTAAGTGAAAATAAACATGATAAATCAGTTAAATAATTTCCTTTATGAAGTCGTCCATTATTGCAAAGGAATTATTTTCACTTAAAACATTATCTCCACAAATATTTAACTTGCCAAATTAAATACCTCAAAAGTTGGAGACGAAACAAAATATATTGCCCTGCCAAATATAGCCATAGTATCAAACTGCTGAACACCTGCCAAAAATAGCCTTTGCATTGAACTAGTGAACTGCTGCCAAAATAATTATATCTAAAACAAATAAACTCTTGTTTACTACAATATTACATATCTTTTTTTTAATACACTTATTATTGTTACATTAAAGAAAATATTAGCACTACCAAAAATAGCACCAAGGTTGTTGGAGACCAAACTGCTCAAACCGACCTGCCAGATATAGCCACAAAACTGAACTGCAAAAACCTTGCTAAAAATAGCATTGCTAAAAATAGAACTTACTAAAAATAACATACTGCTAAAAATAGTAAGTTGTTCCAAACTCATTTTAACCACAATCCGAGCAACCGTCGTACTTACTAAAAATAGTAAGTTCGGAAAAATTCTCTAATTCAAATGCATGTCACACCACTGCGAAGCTCTCTGAAAACCCAGAAGGAATCCAGAATTAGAACTGTAAAACTCCAACATGTAAAAATATGCCAATAAACTCTTTAGATTGCATGAATTCCTAGATAATTATTGTAATGTCCCCATTTTTGTGAGCATCAAAATTCGAGAGGTTAGCCTATCATTTCGACCCTCGTAGGCTAATATGTTTGGATAGGGGGTCTTAGTGGGCAGTTAATGGAGGTTATTGTCATTTCCATTTCTTTAGTTCAGTATTGGGTTCAGTTCCAGGCCTTTGTAGATTAGTGTTTGGCTTAGTTTGAGGGACTTACTATTTATAGTAAGTCAATCTGGTAGTGATGTTATTTTTAGTTAGGGCACTTGGACACATGAGGTTTTTACATTGTTGACCCCAACTTCAAACGACACATCAAAATACTGAATATTGAGGGAGATATTAATATTTACATGTGTAAATGTAATCAAATCTTTTTCAGATAGGATCCTAATAAATCTAAGGAAACACTAAGGTTTGAAATTTTGTGTGAGAATTCTAAGTCAAAAAACGATTTCCAGATTTTCTTCTCTTTTGCTGAATGTGCTAATTGTAGAACATTAATAAATTTTGATGTTTGCATATCAAGAGTGGAACCACCTTTTGTATGTAAGGAGACCCGCCTTCAAGGGATGCGTCTCTTGAGAGGACGTGTCTCCACACATGGAGACACGTCCGCTCAAGGGACATGTCCCTTTGGGTGCGCAGGCTTCCTTTACAACCGATAATCATTCGGTTTAAACAAACATAACACATATACTCCCTCACACATGGCGAATATATATTATATGAATTCCAAATTTTATTCAATGCAAATTTTGAACATCATTTATTTAAATTTGATTTTATACATGCTTTATAAAATTCGATTTTACTTATTTCTAGAAATATTTAAATATGAAGAGCAATTGATCTTATATAAACAATGATGATGCTTATAGCAATCATCGTTTATATCTGACCTAAGTTACCATTCATCAACACTCCCTCTTAGCTAGGGAAGATATTTCAAATCAAATAAGTGGAGATATCACCTTCACACGTGATATCGAAGATATGATATGTTTTCTCAATGTTGTCAAGTCACATGACATTCTTCATAACACATCTTCATTATGGTATGTGCACTGACATCAAGTCACATGATGTCTACCATAATTCATGGCATATCCACAGATATAAATATCCACCATGATTATCTCTTAAGGATCACAATGATCTACAGATGATATCAAGTCTCATGATATCAATCAAAGTGTCTAAGAGATACTATCATGACATGTCCACAGATATCAAGTCACATGATATCTATCATGATAGGTTATCATTGTAGAGTCGTCACTTTACAATGTCAAATTCAAGTGTTCATTATTAGAAAGATCGTAACCTTTCAATAATGTACACAGGGGGAGTAGGCCCATAAAGTCATGGAGTCACACACATGACAAAAGAGTTTACACATTAAACATCTTTATATATTAGTACAATTTATAAACAATTTGTATTTCAAACATAAATAACAAATTATATTTCAACCATACCAAGTTTCTTCCTGAAGTGCTCTACCTTGATTCGAGAGAGAGGCTTGGTGAGAATGTCTGCAGTTTGATCATTTGTACTAATATACTCCAACTGAATCACTTTACTTTCCACCATATCTCTTACATAATGATAGGGGATCTCAATGTGCTTAGATCTATCATGAAAGACGGGATTTACAGAGAGTTTGATGCAACTCTGATTATCACAATGAATAATTGTAGGATTCAAGGGCTCACCAAAGAGTCCCACAAGCAATTTACAAAGCCAAATTGCTTTTCTTGCTCCCATTGAGGCTGCAATGTATTCAGCTTCTGTTGAGCTCTGTGCAACTGAAGATTGTTTTCTACAAATCTAGGAGATCATAGCCGATCCTAAACTAAAGCAACATTTTGATGTGCTTTTTCGATCGGTTACACTTCCAGCCCAATCTGAATTAGAGTACCCATGTAGATCTAGTTGATCATTCTTGTAAAGAAGACCATATCCAATAGTGCCTTGAAGATATCTCAAAATATGTTTCACATCCACTAAGTGAATTTCCTTTGGCTCACACATGAACTGGTTGAGAACATTCACTGCATAGCAAATATCAGGTCTGGTGTTAACTAGATACATCAAGGATCCAATCATCTGTCTGTAAAGGGTTGGATCTGCACACTTGGATTTTGCTGCTGCTTCTTTCAATTTGTCAAGGTTGGTTTCCATAGGTGTAGACATCGGTCTACAGTCCAACATTCCAAATCTCTTCAGAATATCAATAGTGTACTTCCCTTGGTTTAGTATAATGCCCTCTGATTTCTGCCATACTTCTAAACCTAGGAAGTAGTGTAGAAAGCCCAAGTCTTTCATGTCAAATTCAGGAATTAGATCCTGCTTCCCTTGAGCAATGAGGTGACCTTCTCCTGTTATCAACAGATCATCAACATATAAAATAATTATTAGCATATCACCTTTGATTACCTTAAAGTAGAGATTGGAGTCAGTATCATTCTTGGAAAATCCTAATCCCAAGAGATAGCTGTCAATTCTTTCATACCAGACCCTGGGAGCCTGTTTAAGTCCATAGAGGGCTTTCTTCAATCTGCATACATGTGAGTCAGGTTTATGTATCACAAAACCTTCAGGCTGTTCCAAATAAACTTCCTCTTCAATGGTTCCATTCAGGAAGGCAGTTTTCACATCCATTTGATGGATCTTCTAGCCTTTAGCTGCTGCAATGGCTAACACTGCTCTCACTGATGTGTAACGGGCAACAGGTGCAAATGTTTCTTCATAATCAATGCCTTCCTTTTGAGAAAAGCCTCTAGCCACAAAACGTGCTTTATGTTTTTCTATACTGCCATCAGCAACATGCTTGATTTTGAAGAGCCATTTGGAAGAGACAACAGATTTCTCTTTCGGTCTAGGTACTATATCCCATACATCATTCTTTAGAATAGACTGATATTCTTCTGTCATTGCATCCTTCCATGCTTGATGTTGGAAAGCTTCTGTAACACTGACAGGTTTTGAGTCTATGATGTTGTTCATTAGAGCTACATAGCTAGAGAAACGTTTGGGTCTTTGCTCTCCCTGAACGTTCTTTTGGTTGCTGCATGATCGTTGACTTCTTTGATCATCTTTCTTGCCCAAAGTGGTCTCTTCTTGCTATTGTCAGTTGTATTCTCATCTGAAGTAGAAGGAAGTTCATGTGGCATTTCCTCAGGGTGCTCCCTCTGAATCTCAGGAGCAGGTTACATTTCAGGTACTCTCAGGGAATAGGTTTTAGTCTCACTAGAACTTCTTGCCCTCTTGAATGCAATGTCTTCTTCAAAGATGACATCTCTGCTCAATTCAATTTGTTTCTACCTGGGTATGAATATTCTGTAGGCTTTGGAGGTTTCACTATAACCCACAAATACTCCCTTCTTTCTAGAAGGTTCTAGTTTGAATCT
Organism: Sequoiadendron giganteum; assembly: GCA_007115665.2. Classification (NCBI taxonomy): domain Eukaryota; kingdom Viridiplantae; phylum Streptophyta; class Pinopsida; order Cupressales; family Cupressaceae; genus Sequoiadendron; species Sequoiadendron giganteum. The sequence goes on along the minus strand of CM021103.1, from coordinate 381,395,215 downwards.
CTTCTCTTTGGGCACATGAATATAGACAAGACAACCAAAAATCCTAAAATGACTAATGTCAGGTTTTAAACCGGTAAAGGCTTCTTCAGGAGTTTTGTTATCAAGATGAGAATGAGGGCATCTGTTCTGAATATAGACAGCAGTCCTAGAAGCTTCTTCCCAAAAGGAGGTTTCAATGTTTTGGTTCAGCAACATTGCCTTAGGAGCTTCTACAATGGTTCTATTTTTTCTTTCAGCAACCCCATTTTGTTGAGGGTTGTAGGCAACTGTGAACTCCCTCTTAATTCCAGCACTCATGCAGAATTCTTTAAAAATTTTAGAGGTGTATTCTTTCCCATTGTCTGTCCTTAAGGTTTTTATTTTCTTTCCGGAGAAGTTTTCAGTGAGGGCTTTAAACTCTTTGAACCTTTTGAGGATTTCTATTGACTCTTTACACTTAAGGAAATAGATCCAAGTTTTCCTAGAGAAGTCATCTACAAATATGACATAGTATAGAAATCCTGCTTTAGAGGGTACAAACATGGGTCCACATAAGTCTGAGTGAACCAGTTCTAACACATTTAGGGTTTTGCTCAAACTATTGGGAAAGGACCCCTTTGTATTCTTTCCTAAGGCACAACCTTTGCAAGTTCCTTCATGAGATGGTTTTAACTTAGGTAAGCTTGTAACAAGTTTTTCTACAGAAGGTAGGGCACGAAAATGAAGGTGTCCTAATCTTCTATGCCAAATCTCATTTGAATCAAAGGTGTCATGGGTAAGGGCTTGTTTAACTTCAGTGCATAGTTTGTAGAGGCCCTTGTCTTACACCTATGGTTTGGGCTTTCTTGATGGTTGAGTTCTTAGGCCATGCTAAAACTTTCCCATCCATAAAGGTAACTCTATATCCATTGTCTTCAAGGGCAAAGATGGATATTAGGTTCCTCTTAATTCCAGGTACAAATAAGACTCCAGTAAGTTGTAGAGAGAGACCAGATTTTAGTTTGATGGAGCAAGTTCCAACCCCTTTTATAGGGTGTGCAGAATCATCCCCAATAGTTACTACTTCATCAGACCTTTCAGTCATATTGTCCAGGTGTTCTTTGAATCCAGTGATGTGTCTAGAAGAACCACTATCAATTACCCAGTTGTGGGTGTTCTTAGATGTTTGGCTAGATAAGGCTGAATAGAACACAAAGTTCTCAGATTCATGATCTGAATTTGTCTTTCCTACTTTGGCAAATGATGCTTGTTGCTTAGATCTGTTAGGGCACTTCATTGCATAGTGACCATATTGATCGCATCTAAAGCATTGCACTTGAGATATATCTTTCTTCTTAGAAGATCCCTTTCCATTGGGATTTCTCTTTCTTTTAAAAGATCCTCTCTTGTAGGAGTTTTTCTTGTTCCTTTTATTAGTTGTTGTGTTGAGTACATGAATGTCTTCATCCATGTTCTTTTGTTTATTTTCCTTAGTGGAGAGTCTTGTTTCCTCTTGAAGGCAGTCAGTTCTCAGCCTATGAAACTTGGGGAGTTTAGATCTCGCACTTATTCCTTGAACAAATGACTCCCATGAGTTGGGTAGGCCTCCTAGTGCAATTAGGGTTAAGTCTTTGCTATCAATCTGATATCCAATTGTGGATAACTGATCCCTTAGTTCAATGATCCTCATGAAGTATGCATTAATTGACTCTCCTTTGTTTATTTGGGCATTGTTGATTTGCCTCTTTAATGCAAGAGTCCTACTGGTGTTGTTGATCTCATAGGTACTCTCAAGAGATTTGAACATATGATATGCAGTTTCATGTTTTGCTAAAATAGGCACTATATGATCCCTAACTGCATCTACTAGGATTTTCATGGCTCTTTCATTGTTTTCAATCCATTGAGTTTTCTCAGGTTCAGCCTCTGGTTCCCTTTTATTTTCTCTCACAAGTGAGTCTAGTTTATTCTCTTTAAGGATCATCATGATTCTAAATTTCCATGATGTAAAGTTGTCTGCTCTTGCAAGACGATCTTCAAATCTGATCACAGTTGACATTATGAAGAATGTGATGTGAATTCGATTTTAGAAAATACGAATTTTCTTGAGCAATCTGATATTTAGATTTGATTTGGATTCACACAACGTGGCTCTGATACCATGTAAATGTAATCAAATCTTTCTTAGATAGGATCCTAATAAATCTAAGGAAACACTAAGGTCTGAAATTCTGTGTGAGAATTCTAAGTCAAAAAACGATTTCCAGATTTTCTTCTCTTTTGTTGAATGTGCTGATTGCAGAACATTAATAAATTTCGATGTTTGCATATCAAGAGTGGAACCACCTTTTGTATGTAAGGAGACCCGCCTTCAAGGGACGTGTCCCTTTGGGCGCGCAGGCTTCCTTTACAACTGATAATCATTCAGTTTAAACAAACATAACACATATACCCCCTCACACATGGCGGATATATATTATATGAATTCCAAATTTTATTCAATGTGAATTTTGAACATCATTTATTTAAATTCGATTTTATACATGCTTTATAAAATTCGATTTTACTTATTTCTAGAAATATTTAAATATGAAGAGCAATTGATCTTATATAAACGATGATGATGCTTATAGCAATCATCGTTTATATTTGACCTAAGCTACCATTCATCAACAACGTGGTTAAGTTATATTTAATTAATAAAGGGGATATTATAAATTTATATTTTAACTTTATAAAAAAGAACCACTTAAATTTAATAAAGTGAGATTACAATCATTTTTGCTAAATGGTACACCCAAGTTTTGCCGATTTTTAATATTCAGATTTCAAGTCTGCACAGATAAGACAAATTCGGCTATAGACAAAAACTGAGAAACCGTAGCCTTAGGAAATTTTAATACTACATGCATATCTTATGATGCAACTAGACTTAGCCGCATCCTTCTGCCTGATAAGAGGACGCGAATTTGCAAGAAGGAATTCGTGATTTTTTTGAACAAGTCAAAAATTAAAAAGAAAAATAATTAAAAAATTGAAGGAGTCGGTAATTTTTTTTAAAAGGGAAGAAGTGAACAAAGGCAGGGAAATTGAAATTTAAAAAAAAACATAGCCGCCTGAAATTTTTGGCATCGGGTTTGCTTTCTGTGGATGCTGATCAAGACAAGAAAAAATAAGACCAAGTTTGCTGCAGGCTTATCTAGACAAAATATTAAAAAAGACAAAACAAGATTTAAATCGTGGCACTTTAAAACTTTAAAAGCTAAGAATTTTGAAGAGGCCAACATAAAAAAATCGGGACCTTCTTGTGGGTTGGGTTTCTGATGTGGAATTCAGAAAAGTGGTTATGCTTGTGATGATTCCATCTATATCAATACGACATATTATGCAATTAAATGAACATGTATTTTCAGAACAGAATATTGAGGGACTAATTAATTGTCAGTTGTGTGCAATATATGCTTGTTATAATCCTTGAGTAGTGGTTTTGAGTAAAATGAAGTCTATGCAGGAAATCTTGGTGGAACTCATGTAGAACTATGACAAGAGTGTGACTAGGCTTCTACAACATCCAGAAATTTTAGATCCCTTGTTTGCAAAGAAGAAGAAATCAAACACTAATGCAAATAATCTTACTGTGGCTTTGGGATTGGCACAGTCTTCACCATCGTCAGATATAGTTTAGATCCCCATGGTAGTAGTTGGTGATGACCTTACATCCATGGATTATAGCTGTGAGCAGGTTGAGAATGTGGTTACATCCATCACAGTTTCAGGTGCAGTGGTTGAGGGTTGTAGAGAACCGCTTGTTGCACCAGGTTCTTCTGAGATTAGTTCCATTCCGGTATTACAGGTTTGATTATTGTTAGCTCTTGTGATGTGATTGTTGGTTTTCCCGAGAGTTGTGTGACAGATCACGTCGCTACTCCATCGTCATCACAGGAGATATGTTGGGCATCGAAATCAAAATATCTCCACCTGTTCTAGGATAAAGAGAATGCTATTGGGTATGCAGAGAGGGTTACTAGAGCTCCTACCCAATTAGCCATTCGGGATCAGAGACATGATCCATTTTCTGATTCTAGTGACGAGTGTAGTGAGAGATGCGGAGTATGTTTCCCAGACTATGACGATCAACCATTGACATAAGTTGGAGCATTTTATCATGATTGCATAGTGAGGAGTTCCCATCATTTCTTTTTTAGTTCACACACAAATGATCTGTTGTTGCGTCGGTGTGGATGGGCTCAGGGGTTATTCCATCCACTGTGGGATGAAGAGTTGCCATCTTCAGAAGATGGGACTAGAGGTTGCAAGTACCCGATTCAGTTGTGTGTAGGGGATTACTTGCAAGGACAACAGTCAGCTATCCATCATGTTGATATGTATCCAATAGGGTTTGCTACTTCTATGTCATAGAGATTTCATACGGATACATGGCTACAAGGTGGTTATGGTGTTAGTAAGCATGATGGCTTGATTAGTTATCACATCCAGGAGGGTTTAGCAGATGCTTCCAGATGTTCTTATTTCCGCATGACAGATGGATGTGAGTTCAAATTGTATTGGGATCCAGGGATCATTTTGTTTGGTAGATTGCTCTTCGTTGTGGTAGTTGTTCACAACAGTGTTGAGCAGGATTCAGTATCTTTCCAGGGGGTGCAGTGGACAAGTAGTTGGGCACTCTACAGAGTTGTTTGGGATCTTGGTATTCGATTGAGCGTTGATCGCAAAGGGTGGGACATTTCATACTTCCTCTATTTGGGCCTCCCGCGGTATAGAGTTTCTTTGCAGTGGAGATTGCTTGGGGACAAGCAATTTCAGGGAGGGCGGACTGTAATGTCCCCATTTTCGTGAGCATCAGAGTTTGAGAGGTTAGCCTATCATTTCGACCCTCGTAGGCTAATATGTTTGGATAGAGAGTCTCAGTGGAAGTTAATGGAGGTTATTGACATTTCCATTTCTTCAATTAAGTATTGGGTTCAGTTCCAGGCCTTTGCAAATCAATGTTCGGCTTAGTTTGAGGGACTTACTATTTATAGTAAGTAAATTTAGCAGTGATGCTATTTTTAGTCAAGGCACTTGGACACATGGGTTTTTTACATTGTTGGCCCCAGCTTCAGACGACACATCAAAATACTGAATATTGAGGGAGATATTAATATTTAAGTGGTTAAGTTATATATAATTAATAAAGGGGATATTATAAAGTTATATTTTAACTTTATAAAAAAGAGCCACTTAAATTTAATAAAGTGAGATTATAATCATTTTTGCTAAATGGTGCCCAAGTTGGGAAATTAATTAAAAAGGGGTATCAAACATTAAAATACATTTTAAATGTATTAAAATAATCTGATTGGAAATCGTGCCTCTTTGAGGAAATATAAGAAGCAAAGAGCAAGTCGACCTCATTCACGTATTGATCATTTGACATTGTTTTCTTCTAGCTTCTTTGAAGTTTGTGCTTGAGACAAGGGTTTCAACATTTTTCACCATTGGAGAGCGGCAATTCTTCAGTGTTCTGCAATCTTGAAGCTGTGAAAGACCAGCTGAATCATTGCTTCAGAGGGGGCTTCATTCAAGAGTTTTATTTGTGCTTCATTGGATTTACAAAGAGATTCAAAAATAAGGGTTTCATCATCGGAGGATTGTTTTCGGGTATGAATGCTTTCATTGTAATTTCATGACAATTCTGAAATAATATTACAATTGTGTTTCTGCATTTCTTGTTCTGTAAGTTTTATGCATTATCTGGTAAATATTCCAAGGAAACTTCAATACTTCAAACTAGCGGTTGTAAATTTAGCTCACGGAGAACCAAGGGTTTTCACATCTCTCCATTACTAATTGTTCGAAATAAGGGAGGAAAATGGTGCATATGTGTCGACTATAGAGAGCTTAATTTAACTATCTAGAAATATCATTTCCCATTGCTATTCATTGATCAAGTATTGGACATTTTAGCAAAGAAGAAATATTTCTCTCTCCTTGATGGGTTTAGCAAGTATAATAAAATTTGCAGAACTCCAGAGGATTAGGATGAAACAACCACCACATGTCCATGGGGGACTTACACTTATTGTATCCTTCCCTTTGGATTATGTAATGCTCCTACAGCTTTCTAAAGAGTTGTTTTAATTATTTTTTCTGATCTTATTCATTAATGTGTTGAACATATATGGACCTTATGAAGTAATGCAAAATTTGGAGAAAGTACTTCAAAATGCAAGGATGCTAGCCTTTTCCTAAGTAATGAATTATGTTACATGCTCATGTCAAAAGGCGTTGTCCTCGGAACCCATATCTCATCATAGGGAATAAAATTTGTCCTACAAAATAAGTGCAATTCAAAATGTGTCATTTCCTCAAAAGCAAATACATGTTTGTAGTTTTCTTGGATGTGCTTTATACTACCACAAATACAATATTTTAGCAAAACCACACCCCCACTGTTCACCTTGTTCAATTGCATACCTACTTGTCAAACAACATTTGAAGTCTTGAAGCACAAACTGATTATCACATGGACCTGATTGGAAGCTGCCATTCCATAGTCATACCAATGCTTCTATTATTGCATTAGGTGCAATATTGAGTCAAAAGGATGGTTGACTCACTTATTGTTATGAGACTTTTCCCTCAAAGTAAAAAGAAAGTTATTTTTTTATGAAATAACCCTTTAGAATTAAAAAAGAGATAGAAAAATAAAGGAAATTACAATCCTTTGGTTAAAATGGGTATTATTAAAGAATATATATAAAAACTCATTTAAGGAAGGAATAATTATATTTATTAAATAATATTTAAAGGAAACCTTTGTGAAAGGGTGCGATGATTTGGAAACCACTCTTAAAAGGTTATATAAAGCATCATGTGAGACTTGGAAAGGCAATGAAGATCACACTCAAGGAAAAAGGTGGTTTGGTGGGCTATGGGTATTACAAAAGGGGCACATAAACTGTATTCAACTCAAGGTACATAGTACACTCGGGATTGTCTTGGTCACGTCTTGTTGAGCAATTTCTCTATTGTGCATGTTGAGTGGTTGCTCTGTTACATGCTATGTTTTGAATGAGAATTTGTTTCCTCTTGGAGTGTGCCTTTGCTATGAGGGAGAAAGTCATTGAAATCTTCCTTGGATGAGAGCGACCTCTACAAGTGCTCTTATTTAGATAAGTACTGAACTTATTATTATTCAAGGATATTCAAAATAATAAATAAATGAGATGGAGTTAATTTAATTAAATTCTCAAAAGACATTATTTGTTTCCTTTCAATAATATTCATATTGTTGGATATAATTTTATATATATTAATGATAGTGATATTAATGTGCTAAAGTGTTAAGCTCGTTAATATGGATAAACAAGCATTTTTGTGCATTTGTTCTAAATTATAGAAAACTTTATAATATTTAAACTTATATAATGACATTAACAAATTTGTTGTCATGCAAAATTAATTTCGATATATTAAATCTATGGAATTTTTATTTTTTTTTAAAGCAAGAGTGGTAGTCCATGATATTATTAATAGTATAATAGTTAGGTATTACAAAATCTTGGCTCTAGGGGGCATACCGGCAAGAAAGAGCCAGTGAGAAAACCTCTGGTTATAGCTCCAAAAGAAAAAATTCGTACAAAAGGTCCTATCTTACTAGTTTTAGCAAAAGATCACCCCAAAATGTCGATGAGAGAATCGACTACCTGTGACAAAGTAAACTATATATACCCTATCTAAATCTAAGTATTCCCCAATTATACACAGTTCGGTACTAATTCCTAGATTACAAAATGTCAAAACCCAAACTATAAATGATAAGTTGACCCCGTGCATATTTTAGCAACCACAATGACGACACGTCCGCATATCCATGGATTCTGAACATAAGACAAACCAAAAAACCCTAGCATCTCCGACGATCACTCTTCCATCTGATCACCAAACAAAATTTTCATCATGTCCCTCAAGCAGGCTCTGCAAACCCAAATCATTAGCAAAAAAGTCATAACCCACGAATGGTTCTTCGTCATCATTCCCCTCATGCTGAATCCGAGCTTTGGTAGGACGGCCATGTTGATCCCCGATGCCTAGAATTGCAGCGAACACCTCCGTGTCTTCCCTTTTAGCTTCTGCTATCGCCGTCGGTGCTAATTCTGAAGGTAACTCTAACACTGGTGGTATTGCGGGTAGATGAGGAGCATGTTCACACAAAAGGGATAGAGAGTAATATTTCTCCTTTATGTCAAAGACTAGAGTTGCACCAATTCTGTTGCTATTTTTCCTTAAAGCCTTGACAAGAATACCATCATTCTTTATTTGCAGACCTAGCCTTACTGCTTCAAAAATTTCGTCATAACCTTGACGATGCTTTAAATGTTCTTTCTGAAATAGACCCCCAACAAATCCATCCCCTGTGAAAAAATTATAACCTTGCACTACATGCAACAGTGCATCGTTATCCAATACTTGAGGCTTTACACATTTGTTTACAATTACCTCCAAATCAACAAGGGATTAAAGTAGGTCCATTGCATTTGATAAAAAGATGGACAGTACTTGAGAAGGGAAAAGCAGACGTTGTGCTCTAGGGCTTGTAACTTCCACTCCTACCACTGCTCTGTTGTGACCTTTTCACACATCACCCCATCCAAGACGGGGACCCCCTAGTTTTTGCTCCATTCTGGTCTTTTGGCTTTGGTTCTCTCTGTCTCTGATCTTTTGTTCTTCCGGGGATGTCCCGTTTGACCTTAGTCGAGTAATTGACAAATTTAGGGTTGCTATCCTTTAGACCCGTTCGAGGTCAAGATTGAGTTACTTAGGTGAAATCTAAGTGCAGCAACACATTCAGAAAGCTCAAGGCAGAATCCCCCTGAAATCTCACTGAAATCCGACCACTTACTATTTTTAGTAAGTACCTAATTCGAGGCTTGTTCCTCAGGATTTCGGGATTCTAACTACTTCAGCACAATCAGGCAACTTCAGAACAGAGTATGGGACTTGATCGAGAGCTTCGATGCTTTCAACATCAAGCAAGTATACAGAGCTAAAAGTCCAGTAGCAAATTCCCTTGCACAGGCAGCTAGTTCACTAGAGCCACTAGAGTTGGAAGGGCTAAAGAAGTTCACGGTGGAATTAATCTCCACACCCTCAATTCCGGATAATATAAAGAATTTCCAGGTATTTGATGATGATAAGCAAATTTTGGAATTCTTAACAAACTCAGGAGTATTTGAAGCACAAATTATAGATGAAGAAGAAACCGAGGAAGCAGAATTTGATGCTGAAGGGATCCTAAATTTGAGGACAAATGTCATTCCTAGAGGAATGGTCGAGTTGGAAAGGCTCTTTGACCTTGATAAACTGAGTAGAAATCAGGGTACTCAAGGAAATGAATTCGAAACAATTAACTTGGGAACAGACGAGCAAGTCAAGAATGTATTTGTGGGTAAGGTTTGTACCCCAAAAGAAAAGGAAGGAATAGTGTAGGCATTGAGAGAGTTCTCCGATGTGGTAGCTTGGGGTTACGAGGACTTAAAGACATATGACACTACCTTGATCACGCACACAATCTCGTTAAAGCCGAGAAACAAACCATTCAGACAAAGGCAGAGGCCGGTGAACTTGCTGCTAGAACCATTGATATATCAGGAGGTAAGGAAGCTCCTTTCAACCAGAATCATTTTCCCAATAAGGCACTCAACGTGGGTCGCCAATCTGGTACCCAACAGAAAGAAAAACGGAGAGATAAGGTTGTGTGTTGACTTTCGCAACCTAAACAGGGTGTCTGAGAAATATAATTATCCCTTGCCCTCACTAGATGAGGTGTTGCAAATTGTGAATGGTTCCCAAATGATGTCCTTCTTGGACGGTTATTCAGGATACAACTAGGTGATGGTTGAAGAAGCAGATAGATTGAAAACAGCTTTCACCACCAAATGGGGGACTTTTGCTTACAGGAGAATGCCTTTCGGCTTAATCAACGCCGGGGCCACATTTCAATGGGCTATGGACATCGCTTTCAGAGACTTAGTCGAAAAGTGCATTATTATATACATGGACGACCTTACAGTGTTCTCCAAGAAGAGGGAAGATCATGTTGAAGACTTGAGGAAGATTTTCCAAAGATGCAGAAGATTTGGCATTTCTCTCAATTCAAAGAAGTGCGTGTTCGGAGTCACCGAAGGGAAATTGTTGGGACATGTCCTTTCAGAACAGGGCATATCAATTGACCCAGACCGCATTGAGGCAATTTCAAGAATTGGCATGCCAGGAATTCAGAAAGAATTGAGTTCTTTGGAAAGATTAATTTTGTGAGAAAGTTTATAACTGGGTTTGCTGAGGTTGTCAGATGTGATGTCCCCATCCTAGTCAGCGCAGCTGGTTATGTGGTTAGCCTATTATTTCGATCCTCGTAGGCTGACAGATGTGTGCAGAGGATCTTCTGAGGCAGTTACTCAGTGTTTTGTAGCTTCAGTATTGCAGTTGTTTCAGGTTGGGCCTTCGCAGAATCATTCGGAGTGGTTTTTCAGAGACTTTCTATTTTTAGAAAGTAGGGCAGGCGGAAGCTGCTATTTTTGGCAGGGCACCTGGTTCAGCTGGTCAGCTCAGAGTCGACCCAGTTCTTCAGTTTGATGGTCAGATGGAGAAATAAGGAGTATTTAATGATTATTGAATATTTAATATTTTGACTTTATATTAAAGTCACTTTATTAATATATTTAAATATTAATAATTAAATGGTATATTATAAAGTATTTTTAATACTTTATAATAAAGTGATATATTTGACATAATGAATAATTATTATTCATTTATGAGATGTCATTTAATTATTTATAATTTCTCCTAAGTCTTAAAGGCGAATTTAATCATTTCATTAAATGATTATTAAAAAAGAGCTATTGGGTCGAATTTTTCAAGAGAGATATATATTCACAGGAAAGACAAATCGAACCATTATGATATGTTATTCAAATTTGTCTTGTATTTGCTCTGAGCATTGGAGTTTGCAAAACCTAGGGTTTCAGCAGACGAATAGATTCTGGAGAACGATACCTCTTCAGAATTTGACATACTGAGACTGTGCAATACTAGTTGAAGATTGTCTCTTGGTGACTTCACACAGAGGTTACAGATCGAGCTTATTGATTGATTCATTCAGGGTTTGACAGAGAATAATCATCTTGTAGTTGAGGCGACTTCATAGAGTTCTCACCACAGAGATCTGACACTTATTTATTGAATCCGTACTTTATTTAATGCTGCTGCTGGGGCCGTACATTTCTGTACCAGCAAGCCGTACTTTCTCAGTTGCCAATGGACATCTTCAGATCTCAGCTTCTATCAGTCAGTTTGGGTGCGCCTAGGGTTTTCAGAGATTCAGCATTGATTTTCAGAGACCAGAGATTCATTACTCCATTCAGCCGTACCATTCTCTCTGTATTCTAGCGCCAGCAAGAAGAAAAAATCAGGTTTTTGAAATAAATTCATATTTAATTCATATGTCATATTTTTATATTGTAAATGCTCTGGAAGTGAAATAAAATGATGCGCCTACCTTCTCTGAACATTTTCAAAGCTTATTTAGAGGATTTTAATTTATTTTGAATTTATTAGCAATTTTGAGGAAAATCGCAGCCTTCTGTTTATTTGCAAAAATCTATCAAAAACACAAAAAAAAAAAAACACAAAACTTGCAAAAAACAAAATTCACAGTTAGGGTTTCGGGGTTGAGAACCGCATTGAGGCAATTTCAAGAATTGGCATGCCAGGAAGTCAGAAAGAATTGAGGTCTTTCTTTGGAAAGATTAATTTTGTGAGAAAGTTTATAACTGGGTTTGCTGAGGTTGTCAGACCATTGAATGAGATGTTGAAGAAGGATGCAAAGATAGAATGGACCCCTCAAACAAAGAAGGCGTTCGAGGAAATCAAACAAGCAATAGTAGATGCTCCGGTGCTGGTTAGTTTGGATTATTCAAAGCCATTTTACCTGTCCTCTTTTGCTTTAGAACACACTTGTGCAGCAATACTGACCCAAAGAACAGAAGAAAAGGATGAGCATCCAATTGCATTTATGAGTGCACCATTGAAAGAAGCTGAATTAAGATACGCCAACATGGAAAAGCAGGCTTATGCCCTGGTGAAGGCAACTAAGAAGTTTAGGCACTATATCCTAAGGAGCAAGGTTCATGCAATAGTTCCAGATGCCAAAGTAAAAACTTTGTTAATGCAGAATGAATTAGGAGAAAGAAGAGGCAAGTGGGTTGCCAGCTTGCAAGAATATGACATAGAGATACAGCCGATGAAGTTAGTCTGAGGGCAAGCCTTGGCACAAACAATTGCAATGGCAGGACCTGGATTAATACAACAAACTTATGTGTTACAAGAAGTGTCCCCCGGGGAATGGTACGACGACACTGTCTATTATCTGTTGAATCACAGATGTCCCTCACATTTGAATCCAGTGCAGAGAAGAGCTTTAAGAATGAAGAGCCAAAGATTTATGTTGCAAGGATCGGTACTTTATAGAAGGAATCACGAGGGGATTTATTTGAGATGTGTAGGAAAAAGAGAAGCTAGACAGCTAATGGAACACTTCCATGAGAAATTTGGAACAAGTCACGGAGGTGGTTTAGCCACAGCTCATCAAATTTTAAGGGCTGGGTATTATTGGCCCACACTTTTTAAAGATGCTTACGAGCATGTAAAGACTTGCCACATTTGCCAAATAGCTGCGTACAGAGAAAAGAATCCGGCTATGCCCTTGCAGCCAGTGATTGAAGTCAGGCCATTTGCAAAGTGGGGATTGGACTTTATTGGAATGATTAATCCACCTTCCTCGGCACAACACAGATACATACTGACAGCTACAGACTATTGCACCAAATGGACAGAAGCTCAAGCTCTCAAGCTTTGCACAACAGACGTAGTCATTAAGTTCCTCGAAGAGAATATTATTACAAGGTTTGGATGTCCACACGCTTTAGTGTGCGACAATGGCCCTGCCTTTTCATCTTTGAAGTTTTCAAACTAGGCGTTTGAGTATGGGATTGCACTGAAATTCTCATCTAACTACTACCCGCAGGGGAATGGACTTGCAGAGTCCACAAATAAGAATTTGCTGAATGCTATCAAGAAATTATTGGATAAGTACCCCAAAGACTGGCACACACAACTGAGGTTTGCCTTATGGGCAGACATGACCAGAACGAAGAATTCTTTAGGGACATCCCCTTATCATTTGCTATATGGGCAAGACCCCGTCTTCCCAGTGCAGTTGAGGATTCCAACTCTTCAGTTCATTCAGGAGTATCTGGAAGGAGAAGACAGAGTTCAAGTCAGGTTGTCCCAGTTGATGCATTTGGAGGAGAAAAGAGATGAAGCATTGGAAAACCTGGCCAAGCATCAAGGAGTGGTGAAAAGATGGTTCGACAAACAGGCCAAGATCAAGGCCTTCAGGATTTCAGATTTAGTTTTATGTTGGGATAAGGCCCATGAAAGAAGAGGTGATCACGACAAGTTCGATAAATTATGGCTAGGCCCATATCAGATTTCTGAGATCCTGGGAGATAATGCATTCAAATTGAAGGCATTAACAGGAGAGGATATCCCATTGCCTGTCAATGGGCGGTTCCTCAAGCATTATTTCCAAGCATAGGTTCCCTCCTAGGACCTATTTTGTACATAGTTAGATTAGGTTGTTTTGTTTCACGCTTTCCCCTTTTTGGTTTTGGTTTTGGTTTGTTGCCCTCCGGGTTTTTGGTTTTGGTGCTTCTTCCCTTGAGTTGTCCACTCAAGTGGTTTTGGTTTGGGTTTGGAATGGACATAAATTTTGGGTCCTCCCGTTACGTATGGGGGTGATGATATTTCTACACAGTCTGGTTTACCTCCATGGGATTTTTATGAATGATATAACACCAAGGTTGTTTTCCTCTTATCATCATCCGGTCTCGTACGAACTCGACTTGGAAGGTTAATCAGTTATTGTGTCTTAACACGAGTCTGAGACCATAGTGTCCTACCTGTTCAGCAAAATACTTTGAGTCATTTTGATTTCTAGGGAGAGGTTATGGCAGGTGAAAATCTTACATCTTGCTTCAGCGCCACTGCAATTCTCAAACCCATTGGTAGCTTCACTGCTTGCCAACCAATTATGGAATTGACGGAAAATCAAGAGAAAGAAGAAAATATGCTGAAAGAAAAATATCATAAGAAAAAATAAATAAATAAATAAAAGAAATATCATACCTAAAACATTGGTTTGGGAATATACGAATAACTCCACCGGGGCTATGGACGCCCGGCTGGCAGTGGAGCAATATTCGTGAGAATTGTAGCGACAACCTCGTCGGGGCTATAGACGTCTGACTAGCAGCGAGGCAATGTCCAGGATGCTTTTGAAGTGAAGACACTTATATAACTTGCCATAGTTGATCTCGGAAGTCAAGTTGGCTTAGAGGTGAGATGAACACGTTTGTTCAAACGATCTCGGATGAAGGTGTTTTGATCCAATATTGGATTCTTCTCCCCTTGTGAGTAAATATCTTTCTGTATGATGGTTAGAGGGCTTAGGCCAAGGTTAATCTTAAAGTGTTTTTCAACACTTTCCCGTGGAGTCAAAAGATGTTGTGACCTTTTCACACATCACCCCATCCAAGATGCGGACCCCCTAGTTTTTGCTCCATTCTGGTCTTTTGGCTTTGGTTCTCTCTGTCTCTGATCTTTTGTCCTTCTGGGGATGTCCCGTTTGACCTCAGTCGAGTAATTGACAAATTTAGGGTTGCTATCCTTTAGACCCGTTCGAGGTCAAGATTGAGTTACTTAGGTGAAATCTAAGTGCAGCAACACATTCAGAAAGCTCAAGGTAGAATCCCCCTGAAATCTCACTGAAATCCGACCACTTACTATTTTTAGTAAGTACCTAATTCGAGGCTTGTTCCTCAGGATTTCGGGATTCTAACTACTTCAGCACAATCAGGCAACTTCAGAGTGCCTACATATGAGATTTGAACAGATTCAAACAACTGGCTATTTTTAGCAATTCAGCCTTCGGAAGCTATTTTCGGAATTTAGACAAGCAATTCTCCGAGAAGTGACAGGAGAATTGATTTGGGTTTTCCAAGACCTTCGCGATGGTGTAACATGCAAATCAAGTCGGGGACTTTCAGAGGTCAGCCTTCCGAGGCTATTTTTAGGGTTTGCATGCAAGAATTTTCAATGCATGTCCGGATATTCCATCTGGGTTTCACAAGAGCTTCGCAGTGATATGACATGCAAGTGGATCGGATCAATTTTCAAGGACTTACTATTTTTAGCTAGTGCTAGAACTTTGACCAGTTTTCTGGGTTTTTCTGGGTTTTTTGAGATCCCACAGGCACTGTGACATGCAAACTCGTCCGACATCCGATGGACCACTTTCTGGACACTTACTATAAATAGAAACTCCAGTCCAGCAGCTACCTAGCACTTCATTCCATCGAGCAGAACGACAAGCAGTATAAATCAGGAGCAGTCGGGACCACATGCAAGTCAGATTAGGGTTTCCCTGCCATATCTAAAAATAGATGAAGCGAAATGCAGAGATGTCAAAACGAAGCACGCCGCCATGATCAGCATCCTTCAAGCTACCTACTGGCAAATTTGAGCAAAATCGGAGGAGTTACTATTTTTAGTGAGTCAAGACACGGCTATAAATAGCAGGCTTGCACCAGAAGTTGGTATGAACAGAGCACTCAAGTTATCAGGATCAGACATAGCAAGTTTCAGGTCGAACGGAGCTACTGAAGCAGGCAACTTTGAAACTTACTATAAATAGCAGGTGGCTAAAAATAGCACATCATCACCAGAAGCAAGCATGAGCAGGTCTCTCACAGCATCAGAGGCAACTGGAGCAAATTTCAAAGCAAACAGAGATACGGGAATTGATCAATTCTAGGGTTTGCTAAAAATAGCAAATGGCTAAAAATAGCATATATTGTGTCGGATAAGATGTGAATAGGATGACAACACCAGATGGAGGCACAACCACGCCAGTTCCAATGCAAAGCAGGGTGAAACGCAATGAAACCCTAATTTTACTAAAAATAGAAAGCCAGAATAGGGTTAGGGCGTTGGAAATTTACAAATGATAGCTGACAAGCACACACCCTCATACACGCCTAGGAGAAATGAAAGGTACAAAAAAGTTCTAAGTATGAAATTCCCTTGGGCAAGTTTGAAATGCGCCTTCCAGAGGCATGAAAATTATCCTAAGGCATAGAAATTCTTCTAAGGCAAAAGATTTTCCTCCTCATACCCCCCAAATGCGCTTGAGGAAGGTGAAAGGTCAAGCTTGGGCGTGGATTTTCCATCTCACATGGTGAAATGCACCTAAAATGGAAGTTACATGGCCTAAATGCGCCCAAGGAAGCTGAACAGTCACTCTGGGCGTGGGTTTTCCATCTTGCATAGGAAAACGTGCTTGAAGAAGGAAGTCAACACCCTCATATGCGCCAAGAGGAGGTGAAGAGCCACTAAGGGGGGGCGGAATTCCTTCCAACACTAGCAAATGTGCCCAAGAGTGGAAGCATCATGTGCTAAATGCGCTAGGAGGAGGTGAGAGGTCACTTAGGACGTTGAAATTTCCTCTAACACTATGAAATGTGCCCAACTTGGAAGCCACCTTGCCCATATGCGCTTGGGGAAGCTGAAGGGTCACAGGATAATGGAAGGTTGTTTCTCACATGTGATATATACGCTCAAAGATAAAGTGGAAGTCTAGTGTAGGATATGCACGAAGAGGAGGTGAAGGGTCATATCTTAGGCGTGGGGTGATGAAGAAAATGCGCTTGAAGGCAAGGAAGCTACATAGTCAGAATGCGCCAGAAGGAGGTGAAGAGTCACCCTAGGCGTGAGATTTCTTCATGGCATTTGTGCCCCAAGTAAAAGGTAGAAGGTGAAAGGTAAAAGCGTTAAGTCGTGAAGGTGAAATGCGCTTGAAAGTGAAAGTCCTCTATGAGGAATGCGCTAGAGGAAGGTGAAGGGTCACCATGTGAAATGCGCCAAGGGAAAAGTAATGCTAAGCGGGCGTGATTGTTTAAAAGACCAAGGGTTATTTATTTATTTTTCCCTTTACTATATGAAATGCGCCTAGTGAGTAGGGACTTAAAAATGAAGATTGCTAAGGTCAAAGCGTGAAAATTGCTAAATGAGAAATGTCTAGGCGTGGAATTGCCTGAGGAATAAAATGGAAAGATGACACTCCATATGTGCCCCTCAGAGATAAAATGATAAAATTTAGATTTTAAAAAATTCCTAAGGTATTTTCTAGAGGAAAAAAATGAAGGACACGCCTAGAGGATGATGCTAGTTTCCAGAGTTAGAAAAATCTTCAGAGAGGAAAACTCTTCAGAGGAAAATCAAGAAAATTGGCCAGGATCAAAGAAATGGGAAATTATGGAATGGAACGCATCAGGAAGGGGAAGAAATAAACATTAGCCATTTTTATTATTTTTAAATAATAAAAATTAAAAGAACCCCTTCGTCCGGATACACATGAAAACGATGGATTCTGAAAGGATTTTTCTTCTGGGTATTAAACATTTGCAATTCAGAGGTGATTCAAACGTTCTCCGCGCCATGTCCACATCGTTTCAATGGATATTTTGCCCAGTGCCCATTTTAAATAAAATTCCTAAGGCAAAATTGAGAGATTTCTCTAAGGCAAACGAACAAAATGAATCAAAGGCTCTTCGCTAGAAGTTTTGAGTTAGATAATTTTGCCAAAACGAAGACAAGATCAAATGACTTAGCCAAACGTTTCAAAATTGTTCAAGGAAGTGAACAATTTAATATTTTAAGAAATCAAAAGCGATGAGGCAGGCCTATGCAAAGGTGATGAATTCATAATTCTAGAAGATGCCTCAGATGACAAGTGTTACAATGGAGAAAAGAGAGGGAAAATGAATTCGAAAATTTGCTAAGTATAGCCTCTGCAGGAATTCGACCAGGCTATAAGATTTTCAAATCCTCTTCATTCCTCTCACCAGTTGCTGAATGCAAAAATATTGGCTAAGTGAAAGTACGAATTTTTGAAGAGATTGCAATTGCTGAGAAGTGCAAATTTGCAAAAGTTGAATTTGCTGAAGGAAGTGCGACTTAACTTGCTGAGGCTGCAGTTGCTGAGAGGTACGAATTTGCCAAAAGTCTGAAGTTGCTGAATGCTGAAGTACGACTTGAGAAGAAAGTTTGGTGGTTGCTGAAAGTTGCTAAGTTAGAAGGAAAAGTACGAACTTCAAAGAGGAGGTTTCAAATTTGTTGAAAGTAAATTGCTGCAAGCAAACATTTCCAAGTATTTGGCCTCGTGTTGCTGCAACCAGAGAAGAAACTTCTAAAAGCGTTGAAATAGACAGGCGTAGTTGAGGTTTGCAGCTGAAAGTGATAAAGTGTTGCAGCCTTTTTATTTAAAAAAAATCTGTTGGCACCCTCAAAAGCGATATATTGTTTTATAAAATCTTGTTTTCTAATGACTCTCTTTGCCTTTTTTGTAGAATGGCCGAATCAAGCAGAAGAGCTGCAGGCAGAAACAACCACACCGAGTCCAGACAGGCTGTGATCAAGAAATTGGGCAAGTCATTCTTGCCAGAATCCAAATTTTCATCCAAGCTCGGCAGGGTAGCTGACACGAACTTAGGCTCATTCAACATAGAAGCATTTAGAAGAAGGATAATGGGGACTGGAGGCCATCACCCGTCAGTGACTTCGCACAGTATTGTCAGAAGTGGATTGTATGCAGCTGCCAACTTTTTGCCAGCTATCCGGTGTCTGAAACTCATCATGGAGTGCGCCTACCACTACAATGCAGAATAGAGGACGGTCACTTCGCCAAATGGCAAGGTACTGACTAACCTGACACTTGAAGCGATCAGAGAGGCATTCGGGATTCCAGTTCATGAGAAGATGATCTACAAGACGAAAGAAAGAGCTGGAAAGATGTACTCATCCACCACAGACCGGTGTGTTGATTTGATAAACACTAGGTGGATGATTAAACCCAAGACAACTCGCACCAAATTGCCCAAGCAGATAGTTTCAGCAGACTTGAGACAAGAATTTGGTGATCTCATTATGATGCTGAGCAAAGTTGGAGGATGCCCCCAAGCGTTCATCTTTGAACCTTGGATGTTCTATTTTGTCAACCTGGTGTTGGAGGGAAAGGATTACATGGATTGGGCACTGATGATCAGTGATAACATACATGAGCAGCTTCATGGCGTGAGGAGAACGAAGACATTTTACATGGGCTCCTACCTTGTCTATATGCTGGCTCGCATGACGAGATATAGAGGGATCTCTTACAAGGAACCAATCGGTTGCGGATCCCATCAGTTTAAAATATATGAAGCTTGTCCACAGTTGCATTTGACAAGCACAACCAATTACAAGAGGGTCAATGACGCCTTTACAATGCATATCACGAGGACCTTGCAGCAAAGAACCCACCACAGAATATCAAGGGAGGCACAAGAAATGATTGAGAAATTCGGATGTTGGTTTATCCAATTTCCAAAATTCACCTACATAAGGCTGCAAGGATTTTCCTCCTATCCATACAGATTGCCTCGGTATTCCACAAACAAGATAGTGATGCTGGAAGTATCTAGGCAACTGATTGCCTATGATAAGATTTAGAAGAAGAAGAAGAAAGGTGGATCGGATTCCCGATTACTATGGGAAATTCAGATGAAATCTGCCCATCGCTGCAAGTAGCAAGAGAGGTAGAACCGAAGCTCCAATTCTTCCACCTTTCCTATCACACCAGCAGGCATTACAACGATCCCCACAGAAACATCAGGTGGATATTGACAGAGGAGTTCAGGCACAAGGTGCAGATCGAAGACTTTTGGGCTAGTGCAGTAGATGAGATCGAAGTCAGAAAGAGAATGTTTTCTCGGATACCGTTGGTGATGGTCAGGGAGTGTGAGATCATCCCTGTGCCAGATCAGATTGAGGAAGATATAAACGTAGTACAGGCTGACTACGAGACAGTAAGAGATACATCTTTGCCACCCCCAGATTGGTCTGAGCCAGAGATCACTGACTTGGATACACTTTGTATCCTATTCTTGACATTTACACGGAGTTGGGTAGAAAGGCATGTCAGCCGACTTAGGGGAAGGTCAATTCCCCTTACCTACAATTTGATGGGAGATAGCAGATTGCAGACAACTAATCAGAGGAGACGGAGTAATCCAACTCCAGAGCCTCGAGGAAAGGAGCGAATTCGACCTGAGCCAGTGGTAGTTGAGGAGTCCATGCATACGCCATCTCGGACACACTCTCCAAGCTTACAGGAGGTGTCTTTGTTTGTTGATCAGAGGGAGAGATTGGACGTAGAGCAGACAGTGCGAGTGGAGGGTCAGCCACCTCGTAGAGAATTAGTGGGTCAGAGCATCAATATGCCCCAAGAAGATCATCAGCAGGAAAATCAGCAAGAGACAGATGAGGGGACGGCTACTGATACTCAATTTCAGCAGAAAATTGAGGCGGCTCTCGAGGGTGATGCTACTTCAGATCAGGATGCCCAGAGCTCGGGAGACACGGAGCCTATTGATGACGTTGAGCCTTGTCAGAACGATGGCAAAGGGGAGGTTCACGAGGTGGAGGCTGAGGTAGAACAGCCTTTTATTATATCTGACATGCGGCAGGAGGTGCCAGAATGGCAAAGGGACAGAATGAGGCGTGATCCTATGGATGAGACCGATCCCGCAGCCGAGATGGAAGAATTATTACAGAGGATCAGCGCACCTCCAACAAAGAAAAAGGCTAGGAAGTTCTCCAAAATATCCACAGATGAGGATGGATCCCGAACCTTGCATGTGGTAGTTCCTCGGGAGGAATGTGATAGGGACAAGGCCGTTCTTGAGAACTATGTTGTGACAACCATGGAACTAGGCCGCCCTACTGGAGCACAAGTGGTAGAGGAGTGCGATAATTCCTATCGGGCACTCAAGGATAGATTGTCCTACGTGGAGGGCAAATACAAAAGGTTGAAGGTAGAGCACAAGACACTGATCGGCTACGTGCAACACTTGTCCCGTCCTTGTGGGCAAGAAAATCCGGCAATTGAACTTCCAGCTGAGTTTTCCAGGGAGTCAATCAGTGGGTTAGAAGATTTGAAGAGAATGGCACAGCAGGCAGACAAGTGGGTTGCTAGTGTGCGTACAGAGACAAGAAAGTTCATGGAAGATCTTGCACATGCCTATGGGCAAGCTTCCGATATTATGGCTAGAGTGGAGGCAATTAACCATGCTTGGGGTGAGGCTCGCATCTATCAGACGAGAGTTGTTCTCCCTTTAGGGGCTTTGATGAGCATACCTCAACACACTTTGGTTGAGGGAGGTGTTATCCAGCAGGGAGATAGATACGATTTCGCCAGATGGTATTCTTCAGTAGTCACAGGTCGGGGATTCTATGATGCATCACAGGTAGATTCTGTCAGGGTCAGAAAAGCCATGACGAACATCTTAGATGGAATTCTCAACACGTTGGAGGCAATCTTTGCCAAGAGGTTGACTGCTGAAGAGGTAACTGCAGATGGATTGAAAGACAGATTGGCGCCATTCTTCTCTAAAGTGAAGACCTTCACATAGGACAATTTCGAGAACACGGCCACGTTCTCCAGTATCATACAGAACACCCAGGACGCCCTTGTTGCCTGGAAGAAATCATGTGCCCAGCATGGGCAAACAATTGTAGTTTTAGAATTTCAATTGGATCACATTCCTCCTATCTCTGATCAGGAAGTTGAGGCAGTCTTGGCCAAATTCATCAGATTTGCAGCCAGCAAGAAGGAGAAAGGAAACGCCCTTCTGGACGATGACCTTCTGAAGGGAGACGACGTGCATTGATGGCAGGGTGTGGTGCATTGATGAGGAGTGGAGGGCGCATTCATTGCCCCACTCCTCTCGGTGGCGGTTTTTAGGGCAGAAACCCTAATTAGGGCCTAAGTGGTTCAATCTGAGCCCTTTATTGTAATCAGATCTGAACTGTCCACTATTTGGATTCATTATAAAAGGGGCATCCCCCTTCATTTGTAAACAGTTAGAATTAGAATCAGAGATAGATCAGAGCTAGACGGAGATAGAGATTGATAGAAGTTAAAGTAGAGCTAGGAGTTAGCTTAGTTGGAAAGGAAAGAAAGACTTTCCCTTTGAAAGTTTTTGCAAAAGATTGTTGTGTAAGACTCTCATGATATAAAGATTTCATTGATTGGTGACTTCATTTTTTGTTGTGGGTAGTTGACGAGATCTTTTCGTCTTTCCAATTCAAATAGAGTAAAGTAAAGTAGATTTGTTTTCATGCAAGTAGAGTTAATTGTGGAATGTGACATTAGTTTGGGCATATCTTCCCGTATCCATGCCACTGGCGGACTTGCTGACGGTAAGACTGCTCCTGCGTGGTCAACTGGAATCTCAGCACTTAACTTCGATTGTGTTTAGTGTGCCCACTTGCTTCGTTGTGAAGGGGTGTGCATGGTGAATCTCAATTTGAACATCTCATCCATCCTTTGAAGATTGCACCAGCTTTGTCGGAGTTGTCCGAAGGGGAGACAAAACGAAGTTTGGTTTGAAGACTATCTAAGCTAATCCTTGCATTCCACCCGTAGAAGTAGATTGTAGAATTCCTATCCTTACCTCCTTTAAATTCAGCATTTCTCGATCCATTCAAATACCAGAGCATCATAGTCAAAATCCTTCACTTGCTTGAACATGTAAAGTTGAACAATTACGTAAGTCCCCTTGGAATACCTAGCATATTCACATCAACCAACTGAGTCTATTCGCATTAAAGGAACCTTGGAGTCGAACGCATGAACTTTCACGCAATCTTAGCATGTGGGACACTTTGATCAAGAGAGAATAGAGTGGTCGTTGGACATTTTTATTCTGTGTTGGTGTTGTCATAAAACACACGTCAACATGCTCTAATTGCATCCTCCACTCTGTGGCAATCGACCCTAAACACCTGTGCAAGATCACCGTGCGAAAGATGGCCCTCGAATGGTTGCTCATTTAGTGCAATTGGACAATTCAATTGCAGGTTCCAAGGCCTCGTCATTATCTTGGCTTGTTTGTTAAACACCTCCAGGTGTTGTCTGATAGCGCTCTCCAACCACGCTCTCCAAACGCTATGTCTTTCCTCAATTGAGTTGCAAACTTTTTAATGCATTAAGTTGCATTGGAACCGATGCCAACCCTACAAATCGACAAGACCTCCACCGTAAGTTCGCTCGTGTAGAATTCCTTCTTTTGCTGAAGGAGTTAAATCCTCGGTGCTTGCATGTCCACAAAACATCAAACGTGGCGACTAACTATCCTTTCTTCCGTCCAGTAATGTATGCATTTTCCCTCAGCATGATTAATGAAGATTGAGCCGGCACTTTAAACAATGAAAGCAAATCTTCATTAGATCTTGCCAAATTTAGATGTTAGCAACTTTTTTTTTAAAACTGTTAGAAAAGGCCAATAAATTTGGAGGTTGGATTTATGAAATGATCGCTCAATCCGTGTGAATGCTGCAATTGCTGAGCTCAAAAAGTCCTTGAATTATGTCCTTACCACCTTAATGATCTAAGATGATGGCATTGAAAGACATTGGGGCATGCAACCACGATTTAGATAATCCTCTAAGCTCAGATTTTATGCGCTGGCTTTTGTACGATTGCCATATTTCCCACAAGCAAAATGAGGGAATAAGAAGCAATTAAAATTCTTAATTTGCGTTCATTTCTCTTTCATCGCAAACGTGCAAAAAAGATCATTCAATTGTACGATCTCCTTTTGCCTCATGTTTAATTAACTGAATTAAATGAGGAAAATCAGATAATTGATTTAAATCATGAATAACCTTAATCTCCTTATCCACAACCTAAATTTGCTAGAAAATCTGCAACTTTATTCCCTTCTCTGTAGGTGTGCGAGATCACTGTGGACTGAAATTTGTCTATTAGTGGCAAAACTTTCTGCAGAATATAATTTAGATTCCAATTATAAATTTTCCTTTCCCTACAAGCATTTATGATTAGCATAGAATCTCCCTCTATGTGCAACTTTGCCACCCTCAATTCCAATGCCAATTCCAAACCCAGAAGCAAAGCTTGAGCTTCAGCATTATTATTTGTACCTTGATTTAGGTTGAATGAGGAGGCTGCAATTAGGTTCCCTGACGAGTCTCTGATACATACTCCAGCCCCTAACTGTCCTGATTTTGCTTTAGCTGCCCCATCGAAATTTAACTTGGCAAAATCCTCTTGTGGTGGAATCCATTTAATAGTGTTTCTGTCAATTTTACTAGAACTGATTTTAGGCAAGTTGCCATTAAATGGTAGCTTAATACTCTTCCAATTCTTTAGTATACAACTGTCCCAATTTGTAAACAAAGAGTTAATAGGTTTCTCTTTCTGAACACATGCATTGACCCCTTCTGATATGGTTTTCTCAATTTTCATCTTGACTAACTCAACTAGAGATTTTGTTTTCCTAAATATTCTCATGTTTCTTTCCCACCATATATTCCAAATCACAATAGCTGGGACAATGTGCCAGATGCAAGCAAAGAATGAAGATAGATATAGAATCGGCCAACTTTGGAATAGATCCCATAATGTATTTCGAAGCGGAGTATATATTTCTAACCTTGTTTTGATGAAGCCCCAACACTAATTAGCAAAATTGCACTGAAGAAGCAGGTGATCAACTGACTCAAGTTCTTTTTCACATAAGGGGCATTTAAAAGGATCTGCAATTCTTAGCTTAACCAAACGATCACTAGTAAGGATCCGTTTCTGAAGGGCCAGCCATGCAAACTACCTGCTTTTGGCAGTAAATACTGTTCCAAGAGAAGTTAAAAGCACGTTGGGGTTGTGAGAATTGGTTAGCTTTACATAAAGTTGTGTAACCTTCTTTTACAGAGTATAACCCTACTTTTGAAGCAGCCCAAATTATACAGTCTGACTTAGCAGACAAGAATACCGTTCTACCTTTTTTTACACTATTGAATACCTCCAGCTGCTGAGCAGACATGAGGTTATAGGATGGTTTTTTCCACTCTACTTTCCCATTTGTAGACCCCGAAGTTTGCACATAATCCATCAAATTTTCACCCCATGCTTCAGAAAGTATTGCTCTTATCTCTCGCAGATCTTGATTTTTTGATAATGGGGGGTTACCATTCCATGAATCATCCCAAAACTTTACACTTTTCCCATTGTTTACTTCCCAAGATGCAAACTTTGTTATAAGGTTTCTGCATTTCAGAATGAAATTCCATATTGCAGATCCCTTTGGGGGGTCGGCCACTATTAGGATTCTTGAAGGATTCCCATTGTCTAGATAGTTAGACTACATTATCGTAGACCATTTTGCATCTAGGTTGGTGTACATTTTCCATGCTAACTTGGCCCCAAAAGCTTTGTTTCTCAATGTAAGATTTTGAATTCCCGCCCTCCTTGCTTTTTTCCTCTTGCTAGATTTGCTAGGGAAACCAAAGGGACTTTCTTATGATCATCAATATTTCCTTTCCACAAGAATGATCCTATTATTTTTTCTATTTCCAAAATTACCAATGCTAGGGCTTTGAGAACAACAAGGAAATAATTAGGGATGGAAGATAGAACTGATTTGATTAGAAGGATTCTACTTGATAGTGATAACCATTTGGCCTTCCATATTAGAATTCTTGCCTTTAACCTATTAATCACCTTATCCCAATAATGAACTCTATTAGAGCCTTTGAAGAAAGGAATTCCTAGGTAAGAGCATGGCAACTCTGCTTCTTGGAAGCCTAAGATACTGACTATTTTCTCCTTAAGCACCTCTGGGTTGTTTAGAATGTAAATCTTGGACTTCTCTGGATTTATTTTCTGCCCAGAAGCTGATGAATATTTTGTCAAAACCTCTTTGACCTGCTTAGCTTCCAATAATGAAGCTTTCTTGAAGAGGAAGGTATCATCCGGAAACAAGGAATGTGTAACTGAAATGTTTGAACTTGCTATCTTAACCCCTTGCCATAAGCTTTGATTATGTTTGAAAAGGATAAACCTGCTTAATGCTTATGCCATTATAATGAATAGAAACGGAGAAAGAGGATCCCCTTGCCTAACCCCTTGGGCGACAGAAAAAAAACCTGTTGGGCTTCCATTTATGATCACTGAAAATTTGGCTCCTGAGAAACATTACATTATCGGTTATCCACTTGCGCCATTGAGAACTAAATCCAAACCTTATTAGTACCTTATTCAGAAAATTCCAATCTACCTTGTCGTAAGCTTTCATCATGTCTAACTTAACAATGAAAGAAGGTTGCTTTGTCGTTGAAATTGTGTGTAGCACTTCATGTGCTTCAATTGCTCCTTCATACGTCTCCCTTCCAAGTACAAAACCTCCTTGCTCCTGAGAGATAATCCGTGGAATAATGGGCTGGAGCCTAAGATAAATTGCTTTCGTGAAAATTTTATAAATTGTGTTACAAAGAGAGATGGGTCTAAACTCTGCAAAAGTTGTTGGGTCTTTCACTTTCGGCAGAATCGCAATATTGGTAACATTAAATTGTTGTAGCATGAAACCTATTCTTCTTGATTCTTCCAACACCCAGAGGAGTTCAAAACACAAAAACTCCCAACACTTTTGCAAGAATACTGCCATGAAGCCATCTGGGTCCAGTGCCTTATTTGGAGGGAGAGAGAAGACTACAGGTTTCAATTCTTCCAAAGTGAAAGGCCTCATGAGCATATTATTATCTTCGTCTCTGATGAGGTGTGGGATTGTGTCCAACAGTTCTTGCTGATCATTACTTGAATTAACATTTGTGTTGGCCAGGGCAGAAAGGAGTTCAGAAAAAAATTTGATACCTTCATTATTTATGTCCTCTTCCTTTGTTAGCCAATTGCCAGTGGATATTTGTTGAACTAATTGAATTGACTTTGCTGCCTTCCCGATCTGAGTAGAGGCATGGAAATTTTCTGTGTTGCGATCTCCCTCTTTTAGCCAGAGTTCTCGAGACTTTTGTCTCCAGTAAACTTCTTCTCTCGCACATAACTCCTCCCATTCTTCCTGTAGCCTTTTCTGTTTATCATACAAAGTTGCATCTAGACCCTTTTGTATTATGCTCTCATGTACTTCAATTAAATCTTTGTAAACTATATCTTTCTGTTGAAAGATATTTTTGAATACTTGCTTATTCCAAGTTTTAATTTGTTGTTTCACATATGCTAGTTTCTTATGAAACTGATACATCTTAGTGCCTTGTGTAAAAGGAGCATTAACCCACCATTGTTTCAGAAGATCCATGAACTGCGGATGTCTAAACCACATAACTTCAAATTTAAAAGATGATTTGACTCTTGGAATGGTAATATTAGCTATATTAAGAGAAATTGCATAGTGGTCTGAACCAGGGTAAGGTAGAATATCTGACAATAGAATATGCAAAGCATGCATCCAGTTGGAAGACACTAAGAATCTATCAATCGTTCTGCAATTTGTAAAAATCCTTTCCTTCTATTGGTCTAGGTGTATTTCCCCGAGACATGCTTAATATCCCTGAAGGTATTGGATGATATAAATGAACTGCAGTCTGTCATCACTCTTGGAGGAGGACAAATTCCCCCATTCTTTTCTTGCGAAGATGTTATTGCATTAAAATCCCCTGCCACTATACATTTCCCTACATGGATCACTCCTATTTGTTGAGTTAGTTCATCCCACAAATTCTTCTTATCCAGGGTAGAAGTGGGGCCATAGACATTTATTAGCCAAAACTGCAATTCAAATTCTGATACCTCCATCATTTGCCAATTATTCTCATTTTTATGTACCATAACAGTTACCGATTTCGGGTTCCACAAAATGATTAGGCCTCCTAACGCCCCATTAGCAGGTGAATGTGTGGATTCCCATTTTGCCCATTTTTTGATTGCAGATTCAAACACATCTACTGATGTTTTAGTTTCCTGTAACAAGACCAAATCCGCTCCACAAGCATCTACAAGTTGCTTGATGCGAGCACGTTTGTCATGGGCATTTATGCCCCTGACATTCCATGATAAGATCCTCATTGCTCTCGAGGAGAGTAGCAAGCTCTCCTCGGTCTCTTTGTTGACAGAGTCAAAAATCATTTTTTGAATTCCCGCTTCTATTTGCTCTTGCATTTTTGTGAGTTTTGATTTCCTGCCTCTCTTTCCAGGCGACTTTTTCACTGAGATATGATAAGGGGTTTGTGTCAATGCAGAGTTTCTGTTGCAACCAACCAGATTCATAGATTCCTCTTTGCATTCTAATTGATTATCTTTTGACCGTTCAGCCTGAGACTACATTTTGCCCTTGAATTACCCTTAGCGGCCTCAAAGAATCTTGTGTTTTCTCTTCCCCTTGAAAGATTGACTGAGAGTTGTTTGACCAAAAATCTTCTTGTACTACAATTTCCTCCAATAAGTCTGAACCAATTGAAAGAAGCATCTTATTTGCCATATATTCTAGTTCACGCTAGGACATCCACTGTTTTGAAGTTGATAATGCTAATTGATTCTACTCCTAAGCATATGTCATTTCTTGATCAGGTATTTGTTCCTTGTGCTTGCTGCTTTGTAGCGTCCAGACATCTAGACAATCCCTTGTTTCTTGAAACATTAGCCTTTGAACTATTTCTGTGAGCTGGCAGTCTGAACTTATCTTTACCTCAAGGGTGAATACAGTAGGGGAAGGGGTAAGAAAGGTTTGGATTAACTTCCTCATGTTTGGTTGCCAGTTAAATTCAAATGTAACCCTCTTATTGGTACGCCTGTTATTGAAAATACTCAAAGTTGAGTCCATTTTTTCCCTTACCATCTTGATTGTGCCTTTTTCTCCATGCTTAACTTCTTGACTTGTCATGTCAAGGCCTGATGCTGCCCTCAGAGAAAAATCTTGTGATTCTGTGTCATGTGAAACCTTCGTTTCCTTCTAGGTCACACCCCTGTTTTGAGTAATTGGTGAAGTAGAATCCGAAGTAAGAGAACCCGATATACATTGAGAAGGAAGATGACTTGTAAGATGGCAATTGTAGCATGTGTTTTCCAGAGATTCAAAAATAATCTGCTGATGCCATGTGCCAAACTTTGATACTAACTGAATATTTTGTGGAAAACTCTTGGACACATCTATAAGAGCACAAGATCTGATTGGCTTTGAAGGGTTTTTAAAGAAATATTCATCATGCATTAAGAAAATACCCACTTGGTTAGCCATTAATTCAATTAAATTTAATTCCCTATATTCAAGTGGCAATCTTGGCAACTGGAACCAAAAGGGAACAAATCTAAAGAAGGATTCTTTTGGATTAAAGTTTGGAACCCAAGATTGCAAGCTTAGCCCAAATCCACGAAAGACCCATGATTTAACCCTAAAAGTTTCCTCTTTATAACATTTAGAATAAAAAATAACTACAAATATGCCCTTTTCTGAGTCGAGATAAAAAATTGGTTGCACCCCTTCCCAATTTTCATAAATGACATCCTTTAATTGACCTAAAGGCAAGTTTAAGTTCCAAAACTTACAGATCAATGCTTTATCCCTGAGATCTTGAATTTGAGGTTGCAGAAAACTTTCCAGGAAAGTAATTCTGAGGGTACCGCAAGTACCTTGGGGCGGAGTTTTTGGATCCTTTTGGCTGGTATTCTTCACCTGACGTATTTCTGTTTTCTTTAACTCCTTGCACCTCCAAATTTTATTGGTCACTACCTTTTTCTTTGATCCCTTTCTCCCTTTGGACTTTGATTTTTTCTTTTTCTAGCTCTTTGGTTTACTGTGAGCCTTAGTATTTGGATTGAAGGGAGCACCTTGATGCTTTGGAATCTGAACTGAAGAATAGCATTGTTTCCTTGTATTCAAAGATCACAGACCTCGATCTCCTTTCTTATTACCTAGGTGGGTAGGATTTGATTGATCTTTAGCATTTAGGGTTTGATGAGCGTCTGACCATTTATATTTTGCAATCCTATTGTACCCAGACCAATTTTTTTTGCTTCATTAAGGCATTTTGCTTAAAATGGTCTAAACCTTGTGAAATGAGGTCAAAACTCAGTTTTTGAGCAAATAAAGTATGGGCTTTTAGTCAGTGTGATGCCAGGAAGATACTGGCAAAATTTGAAAATTTTGAAAATTAGGGTCTCTGAACTCTATTTTTAGCTCGAAACCCTAAAAAATAGGAACTTGTCAGAATTGGCTGAAATTAATTTTGATTGGCTTATTTCACATCACGATCACAGTGGTGAAGTCAGTTTCAGTTAAAAGTCAGTTTAAGGCTGGTGGGTAGTTAGAACTTTTTCAGGAGAAAAGTTAGGGCCTCTGAGGTCGTCAATGGCAGTTGGCCAGTACCAGGTATCAATATCTAAGCATGAAACTCAAAGAAGAACGCTCTACGGTGAAAGATGTTAAAAAATATGCTTTTTGATGGAGGGGATTTTCAGATTGGCAAAAAGTGCTAAAATATTCTAAGTCTGGGAACTTTTCACTATGTAATGTAGTAGACACTTGCGCAATCAACGTGCAAATCGACTTTACAGTGTCCGTACTTGTGAAAATGATGAAGTATAGTCATACACGCACCTCGGCAGTCACAGCACGTCGACATGGTCAAACTCAACAGTGGATATAGCATTTGCAAAGTATAAAATGGTGAAAATCAATGAATTCAGAGCAAATCTGCTCCCTTGTAGCCCAAGGGCGCCCTTCCATTTGAAGGTCAAGATTTGATTGTTTTGGATTGAGAACACATTCATTGTTTTATGCTTTCAGTCAGCTTTCCGACTAGCCATGGAGCAAGATCATCTGAGTTGCAGAACTCCGGCAAACGAAGACAGAAGCAGAGGTTACAAAGAGTTTTTTTCACAACGAGGCAATCTAGAAATACGGATCCGCTCCCCTGTAGCCCAGGGGCACCCTTCTTTTTGAAGGCCCAGATCTGGATGCATGTGTGTATTATTGGATTCAGTCTTTGCAGAATCAGTCTAGCTTTTCAACAAGCTATCAAGCGGAAGCATATCCAGTGCAGAACTCCGGTTATGAACGTCAGAGGTTGAAACTGTAGGCGGGATATGTGATGAGCCTTGCTGGCTCAGACCTCAAACCCCTGTCTTTTATTTATCTTTATTGTGTTTTACGTTTTTTAGAGAAGAATTTCTAAAGAGAAATAGAAGGGGCGCACAACATAAATGCTTATAAAATGTAAATCTGAGCTAATTTAAGCAAACTGAAATTACAAAAGGTAATAAATAAGCTCAACAATGGATTTAAAACTCATAAACATACCCGAAAGCTCCCAAATTATTTAAATAAGAAATATAGTCCAGTTGCTAACCAAGATGGTGCAATCTAGCTAAATCCAGTGTAGGAAGCTACAATAAATGTAAACCAGCTCTGAAACTAAGGTAAATGCGTGGTAAATGGCAGACACCAAGAGAGGTGAAGAGAAACCCTCAATTTGGAAGGCGTTTCTCCAAGAAACCCCAAACGCCTTTGCACAAAAGGCTACGCACTTCAAGCAAAGAGTCCAGCTCTCAACTTTGAAGGTACGGCCATGATGTCAACTGCCTGCCATGATGAAAGAAGGACGCCATCTCCACAAACCCTCCTGTCTCTGCTAAATAATTCAACAAAACTCTGATAAAACACAGTAGAACCTCTATATGAAGCCCTCACAGACTACACAAATTCAGCTGGTCTTTCACAGCCTCAAAAGTGCTCAACACTAAAGAGATTCCGTTCTCCAATGGAAGAATGCTCAAAACCCTAATCACAGGTGAAAGCACAGGAAGAAGCCAAAGGCAAAGTCAAAATATTCAATAGATGAATTTCTCATTGCCAAAATGTCTTATATGCAAAAGGCACGACTTCCAAGAAAGATACGCCCTTCTTCATATTTTAAATCTTTTTAAAATATATATTAAGTCATTTCAATAGTTTGACTTAAATATATTGGGCGCCCTTTTGTATTTTAAGTGATTAAAATATTAAATCACTTTTATAGAATATTTAAGTGATATAAAATGTATAAAGTCAATTTGACTTTATAATAAGGCATTAAGTTAATTAATTAACTCAAATCACTTAAAAATCCATAACTCACTCAAAACTCCAAATATTCCCGTGCTGTCAGAAGCTGTCAACCCCTAAACTGCTAACGCCTGCTGTGAACCAAACTCTGAGCTCTGAAAATGAGGACGACCAAACTCTCCAAAAACTACCACTGACCCTCTAACCAATCCAGCTAGCCCACAAGGGTCCAATAAAGGGCTAACACACTGTTCCCAAGAACTGACTAGAGCGGGGACATCACAGTCCGCCCTCTCCAAATTTGCTTGCCCACAAGCAAACTCAAAGTTGGATGCTGAAGAATACTGTCACTCTCCCAAGTCGCATCCTCTGTCAGTAGATCTTTCCACTTCACCAAATATTCCCTGATAACCCGCCTCCGAAGATGACGCTCTCTGGAATCCAGAATGGCCTCAGGTATCAAAATCAATTTCCCCTCATCATCCAAGGGTGGTAAATCAATAGGAGGAGTCACCTGTGGTCCCAATGCCTTTTTGAGGTGCGACACATGGAACACATTGTGAACCTTACTATCCACTGGAAGATCTAACTCATAAGCCACTTCATCAACACGTCGGACAACCTTGAATGGTCCATAGTATCGTGGCTTAAGTTTCTTGACGCCCTTCTTACGAAGGGTGGACTGCCTATAAGGCTGGAGCATCAAATACACCAAATCATCGATCTCGAAGGATCTCTCCACTCGCCTCTGATCAGCATAATGTTTTTGCTGATTTTTGAGCTTTCTGAATATTCTCCCTAAGTGCTCTCATGATGTCCTAATTCTCCTGCAACAAATCACCAACATTGGGTACTCTACTGTCACTCAACAGTAAATCTAGAAAGCTCGGAGCATCATATCCATATAATGCTCGGTATGGTGTCATCTGAATACTCATGTGATGAGTGGTATTATAGCAATACTCACAAAGGTATAACCACTTCACCCATGCCTTCTGTTGTCTTGAATTGTAATTCCTCAAGTATCCCTCCACCCATTTGTTGACTATCTTTGTTTGCCCATCTGTCTGTGGGTGGTAGCTGGTGCTCGGAGTGAGTTCTATCCTACAAAGTTTGAATAACTCCTACCAGAAGTTACTCAAAAACCTGCTATCCCTATCACTAACTATACTCTGAGGCAATCCATGCAATTTGAATACCTCGCGGAAAAACAAGTCCGCCACTTGAGTAGCTGTGTGTGTAGTAGTGATTGAGAAGAAATGTGCATACTTCGTCAACCGATCTACTACCACATAAATGTTGTCTTTCCCTTGAGCTTTCGACAAGCCCGTGATGAAGTCCATAGACAAGCATTCCCACTTCCTCTCAGGAATAGGAAGCGGCTGAAGTAAACATGCAGGGTATGTGTGTTCTTGCTTGTTCTGCTGACAAACAAGGCATTCCCTGACATAGTGAAGAACAAATGATTTGAGACCCTTCCAAGAGAATCTCTCCCGTACCTGCCTGTAGGTCTTATAGTAACCGGGATGTCCTGCCATAGGTGAATCATGGAATGACCTCAATACCATGCCCCTCATCTCAGAATCTGGGACAAGAAATATCCTCCCTTTGTAAATGATAAGATCATCCACAAGTGAGTATCTGTCATCCTGTACTATCCCATCCACTATGCTAGAAGCCCATAGATTCTTAGCATACTCTGCTACTATCATGTGTCTCCAGTCCTCTGAAATCTGTGTAATGGAGCTCAAGTGAGGATGGCGAGATAAAGCATCAGCAACCACATTCTGAGTGCCCTTGACATAGGCAATGTCAAAATCATAGGACTGAAGTTTGCTAACCCATTTCTGTTGCCTTTCGTTCAAATCTCGCTGTCCAAGAAAATGTTTCAGACTATTGTGATCGGTTTTAACACTGAATTTACTACCAACCAAGTATTGCCTGGATTTAGCCATGGCATGCATGATGGCCAACATTTCCTTATCATAAATATTGAAACTCCGTTCAGGACCTCTTAGCTTCCTGCTCTCAAAAGCTATAGGGTGTCGATCCTGCATGATAACTGCACCAATACCCTCACCACTGGCATCACAATGTAACTCAAATGGTCTGGCGAAATCCGGAAAAGCCAATACTGGACAAGTAGTCATAATAAGTTTGAACTTCTCAAAGCACGCCTGTGCAAGAGGTGTCCACACAAAGGCTCCCTTCTTAGTCAAATCAATTAGTGGCGCAGCATGTCGCAAGAATCCACTAATGAACCGACGATAGAAGGCACATAATCCTACAAACCCCCTGAGTTGTGTCAACGTCTCAGGTGTAGGCCAATCAATGATAGCTCGAATTTTCTCTGGATCCATGCTGACTCCCTCTCTACTGATAATGTGACCCAGATACAAAAGCTTAGCCATGCCCAAAGCACACTTGGATGCCTTGGCGTACAAGGACTCCCTATCAAGTATACTCAATACCTCATCTAAGTGAACAATGTGTTCCTCCCATGATTTGCTGTAAACCAGGATGTCGTCGAAGAACACCAAAACAAATTTCCTCAAGAGAGGATGGAAAACCCTGTTCATAGTAGACTGAAATGTAGCTGGAGCATTGGTTAAGCCAAATGGCATAACCAAGAAATCATAGTGTCCACAGTGACATCTGAATGCGGTTTTCTCAATATCCTCCTCTCTGACTCTGATCTGATGGTAACCAGTCCTTAAATCAATCTTCGAGAAATAGCAAGCTCCATGAAGCTCGTCTATCAACTCATCTATCCGTGGAATAGGATACCTGTTCTTAATAGTCTTCCTATTAAGCATCCTGTAGTCAATACACAACCTAAGTGTACCATCCTTTTTCTTCACCAAAACAACTGATGAAGCAAAGGGTGACTTACTCGGCCTAATGTGCCCCATAGCTAAAAGTTCCTTAATGGTTTTCTCAATTTCATCTTTTAAATGTTTGGGGTGCCGGTAAGGAGTGATCATAATAGGTTTCGTGCCTTCATTCAGCTCAATGATGTGCTCAATACCTCTATCAGGAGGTCTACTTGGTGGAATAGCACTGAAAACCTTTGCATGTGATTCAGAGTTCCTGTACATCCGAATGGTAAGGAGAAGCTTGCTGCTCTAACTGGGAAGGCATTAACTTGCACTCAGCAGCCCATTCTACCATGTCATGTCGAATCAAACGTTCCATTCTCCGGAGTGAAATTTCTTGTGATGAGCCCTGCTGGCTCAGACCTCAAACCCCTGTCTTTTATTTATCTTTATTGTGTTTTACGTTTTTTAGAGAAGAACTTCTAGAGAGAAATAGAAGGGGCACACAACATAAATGCTTATAAAATGTAAATCTGAGCTAATTTAAGCAAACTGAAATTACAGAAGGTAATAAATAAGCTCAACAATGGATTTTAAACTCATAAACATACCCAAAAGCTCCCAAATTATTTAAATAAGAAATAAAGTCCAGTTGCAAGCCAAGATGGTGCAATCTAGCTAAATCCAATGTAGGAAGCTACAATAAATGTAAACCAGCTCTGAAACTAAGGTAAATGCGTGGTAAATGCCAGACGCCAAGAGAGGTGAAGAGAAACCCTCAATCTGGAAGGTGTTTCTCCAAGAAACCCCAAACGCCTTTGCACAGAAGGCTACGCACTTCAAGCAAAGAGTCCAGCTCTCAACTCTGAAGGTACGGCCATGATGTCAACTGCCTACCATGATGAAAGAAGGACGCCATCTCCACAAACCCTCCTGTCTCTGCTAAATAATTCAACAAAACTCTGATAAAGCACAATAGAACCTCTGTATGAAGCCCTCACAGACTGCACAAATTCAGCTGGTCTCTCACAGCCTCAAAAGTGCTCAACACTTAAGAGATTCCATTCTCCAACGGAAGAATGCTCAAAACCCTGATCACAAGTGAAAGCACGGGAAGAAGCCAAAGGCAAAGTCAAAATATTCAATAGATGAATTTCTCATTGCCAAAATGTCTTATATGCAAAAGGCACGACTTCCAAGAAAGATACGCCCTTCTTCATATTTTAAATCTTTTTAAAATATATTTAAGTCATTTCAATAGTTTGACTTAAATACATTGGGCGCCCTTTTGTATTTTAAGTGATTAAAATATTAAATCACTTTTATAGAATATTTAAGTGATATAAAATGTATAAAGTCAATTTGACTTTATAATAAGGCATTAAGTTAATTAATTAACTCAAATCACTTAAAAATCCATAACTCACTCAAAACTCCAATTATTCCCGTGCCGTCAGAAGCTGTCAACCCCTGAACTGCTAACACCTGCTGTGAACCAAACTCTGAGCTCTGAAAATGAGAACGACCAAGCTCTCCAAAAAGTACCACTGACCCTCTAACCAATCCAGCTAGCCCACAAGGGTCCAATAAAGGGCTAACACACTGTGCCCGAGAATTGACTAGAGCAGGGACATCACAGGATACATGTGATAAAAGGCTGCTAGTAGATGGTTTGAGCGCCCCTGTAGCCCAGGGGCGCCCCTAAATATGACTTGTTAGATGGATGAGTTTGCAAAGAGGGTCTCTCTAAGATCTTTTCCAGTTCAGTCCAGCTCCGTGATGCACCTGTTCACAAGACGATCCGGCATTCTGAGTGATCATGACAGAGGTTCTACCGAGCACGTAAAACAAAGGATGGTGAAGCATAGCTACACAAAGCTACACATCTGTAGGCTAGGGGCGCCCAGCCTTTAGGCCTGCCAGATGGGGTTATTTGCAATTGCAGTCTTCACAAGACTTGTGTGCAATTACTCCAGCCATTCAACGAGTCCAACCGATAGCGTCCGGATTTGGCGAGTGCTCGTACGTGTGAGGTCAAGGTGACAATGCTGTAAAGTGGAAGTGGTTGAAGACAGTTCAAAAAATGACTAAGTATAAGGCTAGAATTTTCTTTGAAAAAGGCGATTCTCTTTTGAGGGTCTTAGAAGCAGTTTTTTGGCTTCATCTTCTCCAAGAACATCTCTTGCAAGTTGACCAAATTATACAGAGAGACAAGCGGCACGCGAATCGGAGTATTCCAGCTCCCGGTATCAAGGGTCAAAGTATGGTGCTTGGATGAAAGTAACACTTTTGACAAAATGGTGTTTGCATCTTCACAGAATAGGGGCACCCATCTTTTTGAGGTTCTTGATTCAGTTTGCAGATACCTCACATACAGTCATTGGATGCAGAGTACTTCCTGTCACGCAATGAATCCACTATCCAGTCAACAAGGTTCATCATTCACCGTCAATAGCAGTTTGAAGCATCAAAAGGCAATACGAAGAAATGGCTAAGTTTGGAATCAATGCATCAATTTAATCAGAGGCGCCTAATTTTTTAAGGTGTCAGATGATGATTTTAGCAGTTGTTTCCCCCAGCAGACATTTCATCCTTGTTATGCAAGCTTCACAGAGTGAAGTGTGTTGAGCATAGCAAGAGGCTATTTTGGCAAAATGATGAAAAAATATTTTTTGCATGCAGAGCATTGAAAGTGACGAATTTCTTCAAAGATAAATATTGGCGCCACTTTTAGCTCTTTGCATGTTTTTGAAATTAAAATATTATTTTTAGTCTAAAGACTCAGAGATAGTGGCAATTCAACTTGTAAAGGGCCAATCAAATTCCTTCTTCACAATTAGGGTTTCAGCATGCATGCATGTTGGTACGATTTCATCTATTTAACCAAGCATGGCCTCTCTTCTCATTCACACAGCTTCGAAAGTTCGAATTTCCTCAAAGAGATTAGTGAATTTTCATCAAAGAATCAAGCTCGAAGGTAATAGGTAAATTCTTTTGCAGGTTCAAGTCTAGATTCAGCATCAAATTCAAAGACAGAGTGGCGATTTTGAAGGAAGAAGGCACAAAAACAATTAAAATAATAAAAAAACGTCTTTTCTCTTCCAGATTTCTTCCACCTTCTCATCTTAAATTCTCTCGCATGTTCGAAGTGTTGGCAGATTTTGGCAAAACAAAGTATTTGGGATGATACAAAAGAGCTTTCTCAGCAAAACCCATGTGCCAGAATTTTTCAGGAAAATTTGTTCCATAACATCTGTTCTTGAAGCTTTAATTTTCTCAACCGAAATTCTTTTGCATGGTTGAGTAAAGGGCAGACTTTTACATTTCTGACGCTCTGGGTTGTCTTGGAATCATTTTCTGGACAAAATCCATATCTCAATTTTTTCCATAAAAATTCTCATCCGACAAGCTATTTTTAGCCTCAGCAGGCTATTTTTGGCTTTCCAGAAAAGTTGTCAGAATATAGCCGTGTTCACAGTCAACAGGCGATTTTTTCAGAATATAGTTCACTCAGCTCGAATTCAAGACCAAGTCAGTCTTAATTCATGATTTCATCAAAAAAGCTGACATTGATTTGTATCAAGCGCATCGGAAAGGTTGACAAGCGTAGTCACTCAAGTTCACATGGTTTCATGCCTCGTATAGTTGATTGTCTTCCAAGGCCAGTTTAGAGGGTTGATACCGTTTGGTTTCTGCGTATGCAGCAATTTCATTTGCATTTCTCACAACCAAAGTGTTTGCAGTCAAACTTTATGGTTTCATCATGCAACACTCTTCATAGAGAAAAGCGTCAAAAACGTAAGAAGTGTCAAGCTGTAGAAGAAACAGTGGCCATCACTTCAATTGCAGAGCCGCCAGACTTACCAGTCAGTGAAGTGCCAAGAGGTTTCCAAGTTTGCTTGAGTTGCTGACAAGCAGTGAATTGACAGTTAAGACATGTGATGACCTCTAGATGGCGATGCAGTCAAGTAGCCTCGTAGAGGGGTTACTTGCTTGAGATCATAGCCAGTGAACTCCAGATCAGGGCGTCCCACCTTTCCAGGATAGACATCAAACATAGGAGTTAAACTTAGCATTTATTTTCTGAGTTAACTTGTTGTCATGCATCTCATGCATGTCTATTTTGGAAACATCTACATATACTTGGAGTTTAGATTAGTTAGTTTTCATTTCAATAAGGACGTGCATGTTGCACATGTCCATTTTGTTGAGTCTTGTTTAATTAACTGATAGCATATTTCCAGTTAACGGTGTAGTTTCATTCAATTAGGTTTAGAGAATAAGATCTTGCATGCACTACAGGATTGTAGTTGACTCAAGGTGATTTTAGGGTTGCCTACATCTTTGATGTCTATAAATAAGAGCTTTTAGCTCATTTGTAATTAGCTTTTCCTGGTGATAGAGAATTGTTGTGTTGTCGGCAACATGCCTATTCTCAAGATTGGTTCACCCTTGTAAATTAAAACTTTTGCTTGATAGCATACATGTTGCGCCTACCTTGCCTGTAGTATTGCTATTACTGTATCTGTTCAAGAGTGATTGTTGTTATAATAAATTGCTGCGCCTACCTTGCCTTCATGTTATTATCATGGTGTTCATTCAATCTTAGTTAAATGGGGTTGTTGGTTTGATCGTTATTGCATGCGTGTTTCGTCTATACAATACACTATCCCAGTTGCTTACCTTGTGTTTTATTTATCATGAGCCTATTTAGAAGAGCAAATAGTTGTGCCCACCTTGCCTTCATGTTGCGAAACTGTACTTAAAGCTTATTGTTTGATGTGTGTGATAGTAGACTCATTCAGCCAAGCAGATAGTTGCGCCTACCTTGCCTTTATGTTGTGAAGCTGTACCAGGTTTACCGTTTATTCGTTTGTTTTAAATAAGCTTCTTCCCGGATAAGCAAATAGTTGTGCCTCCCTTGCCTTCATGTTGTGAGCCCACGCCTGAAGTTTATAGTGTAATACATTCCCGCTCCATTTCCTCATGCTCTGTTTCTTGAGGAAACTGGATAGATTTAAAGAAGTTAGCTTAGTTGTAGTTAGATGATCTGCGAAACCAGAAAATCCTTAGCTGCAACGTTCTAGGTTTTCTTAACCTTGTGCCTCTACCAGCTGAGAACAAAAAGATAGGATACTAGTTTACTTTTCCATTCCATGCATTCCAGCACAACGAGGGAGCTTCCCCTCCTAATTTGAAGAGCACTCATTACGTAGTGTGCATAGTTGTCCGTACAAACTCACACTTCAGAGGTGTTAGTTCTTACACCAACAAATCCTATTTGACTCCTATTTGCCTGACATGGGCGAGCGACTTCTTTGACTGGTGTTAG
Source organism: Sequoiadendron giganteum (assembly GCA_007115665.2). Classification (NCBI taxonomy): domain Eukaryota; kingdom Viridiplantae; phylum Streptophyta; class Pinopsida; order Cupressales; family Cupressaceae; genus Sequoiadendron; species Sequoiadendron giganteum. Next base: position 381,355,037 of record CM021103.1, on the reverse strand, counting down.
TTCTTTGCGTTTGAAACTTTTTGAACCTGACATACCATTTGTGTATGACTTGAAATCGGCCTCATCTTCTTGATATGACCTTTGCAGAATAGCCGAATGTGGCTCATATGGCTTGTTATGAAAAGCTCTATCATGCAAAGTATCTTCCTCACAAATATCGACAATTGATTGCCCATTTTTGTTCAGAACCCTATGGGAAGGAACTGGCACCCAATTAGGTCTAGAGAAGCAGTATCTTCTATTCGTATTTTCTGCAGTTGCATGATACCTTTTCTGAACACCCGTGGGTCCCCAAACCCCGTAAGGTTGATTGCGATGAAAATTTGTGCCACGAGATGGACGAGATCTGTCATCTTCTGCAATAAGCCGTTAGGCTGCCATTTTCGCTTCAGAGCCATTTTTTCAACCAATCTATGGAATTTTTATACTCTAGAGAAAAGTAGCATTACATTGATAAGGAAAAGAAATGGTACTTGAAGTCATAGGTGGGGTAGATGAAGATTCTCTATTTATACCAGGTTTCTAACATGTTTCATTTTATGTTTTTCTTTTAGATCTATGAATTGTGGTTTAGGGAACAACTCCCATATATTAAAAATATCAAAGTAGAAAATACAGAGTTTTATCATGAGGATGGAAAACCAAAGTTGGTTCCTTCCATCCTCTAACCAGCTAATTGTACAACAAAGGAAAATTAGACTTTTAAATACAAGCTAGAAAGGCTACAAACATAGCCAAAATAGAACCTAGAATTGATCATCAACTACATCCTAAATTGTTTTCATTAACCTAGGGCAAAGCCTTAATCAAATACTTCCATTAACTCCAGACTTGCTTTCACTTTCAAGAATTTAATAACTTTGGCTACTCTATTCCTATGAACCACCTCTCTCCAAGCCTCAGTGTTGTGCAGAAAAGGATGCCATGACCTCATGATCACACCATCATTGATACTGAATCCTTGATGACAAGAAAACCACACCTCGGGACCACATTGATCAACACCTCCTTCAAGCAACACAAAACACTACTCTTATAGGTCTTTGTTCATTTGTTAATTACCTCCTATTATTCCCCCAAATCCAATAATACACAAACAAACATTGAGGAACTATCCAAATTGACTTGGTAACAATGATTCACCACCATGAAATTCTCCCTAAAATCCATTGAACATTGAACATAGCAATCCCTATCTTCGACTTGAGAACATTCCTCAACTTGAGTTACCATTGTAGCCAGCTCAGAAGAATTAGGATACTATTGTAATTGTTTGGAATGGAAATATAATCTTTTCCAAATTATTATCCATCACATCATGCTTCTTGCTTAGATATAATTGAATAACTGCTTGTGCCAAAAGGATTTCAATGAATAACTAAGTACCATGACTAAAGTGTAACGGTCTGATCTAGCCTCCTATTCTAGATAATGATTAACAACTCATTATACATGCATAATTTATCCCCCACAATCCTTTAAAACACTTTTGAATGAGTTGTGATCAAGAGTCTAAGTTCAATCACCCTTATAAATTAAAAATAGAGGCAAAGGAGTCCCAAGAATTGGCTTTATTGCTTACTCTCAAATCTTCTTGGTTAGCAGTGGCAAAGTTGGTGTGGAAGTCAGTTTCCTTATTTGCCTCTTTGTAAACATGTTGAAAGGAATATTTTTCAAAAGAATCCAATGACAGCCTTTTCAAAGTAATATTTTTTAGAGGAATCCTAAGTTACAAGTTTGAATATGGGTACAAATACAAGTATGGGTACGGCGATACAGCAATTTTTTTTTCCTTGTGTATGGGTACAGGAATGTATGTATGTATGTATATATGTATGTATATATATATATAAATGTTATGTACATAGATACATGCATATACATATATACAGACACATATACATACATATGCATATACATTTAACAGCAAACCATACCCAATGTCTCTTAAAAGCTGGCATTTCCTGTTACTGCACCAATTACCTACCTGTTTATGTATTTATGTATCATGTATGTATATATACATACACATATAACATATATGCATACATAAATACATACACATATACATGCATAAATCCATACATATGCATATACATGTAACAGCAAACCAAAACCAATGTCTCCAAAAAGCTGGCATTTCCTATTGCTGCACCAATTACCTACTTGTTTCTTGTTAACTAACATAAAAAATGTTTTAAAAAATTATCTTTTTGTTTTGTTTTGGGGGAACCCTTGAGCCCCCCTGGGTTCAGCCCAAGTTCTCCCAGGGTCCTTCTTGGGCACCCCGGGTTCCTTGTGGGTGCCCGGGAAGGACCCTGGGAGAACCCAAGGAAGAACCAACAAAGGACCAAGACCAAAACCGTACCCACACAAGTACAGGGGGCAAAATAGAAGAACCCAATAACATAGAAGGATCCAATGACAGCCTTTTCAAAGGATCAATGGCAACTTTGGTGTGGAAGTCAGCTTCCTTATTTGCCTCTTCCAAAATGTTATTTATTTTTAGTTTGGAAAGCCTTTCCTTTCAATTGCATTGATAATTATCATAGAGCCTTGTTCTATTTGAGCATTATCAATTTTGTTGGCCTTATAGATCTTAAGCCCAAGCAAGAGAACTTGCACCTCTACCTCATGTTAGTACCAGCTTTCAATTTATTAGAAGCTGCAAAAGTTAAATTTTCTTTCGAAACCTTGATTATGCATCCTGCCCCTGATGGGCCAGGATTGCCACTCACAGCTCCATCAAAGTTGATTTTATGCCAGGTCTCCTGTGGGGCTTCCCATTTGACTCCTTCCCTTTGGTTTAAGAAACACTTAAATTCTTCCAAGCCCATGAATAGAGGTTCATTTTATATTTTTTAATTTAGGTTTTAATCTATTTACGATGTTTAATGATTTTCATTTTGAATCTTTAATTTTTAGTTTATTTAGTATAGAATTAAGCACAAACAAACTAAATAGATTATGCTGTTGAATATTTTTTATTAAATTAATCTGGATTTTGAAAAGGTACGGTCAAACACCTTTGGTGACAACATCACTCATGTTTATGTGAACTTATTCCAAGTTATGAAATCATCAAGCTATTGCAATCCATTACTATTATTTGCTCGTATTTATTTTTTCTTTGATTATAGCTGTTATGTACTGTAAATCTGCTATTACCTTACTTATCTGCATGGCTCTTAAAGAAAACAGTTGCTTGAGTGTATGTTATCAATGAATATGGAAAATAATAATAATTCTGAAGCCAAAAGAAGAGATGATGGTATATAAACACAGCTCATTATATCAATATTGTGAGTTTTGATAAGGTAAGCATAGAGAGATCTCATTCTTATCACTTGTTTTCCATAAACAAGTGGGAAAGTGCCTTAAGAGTCTTCAAGATATTTTGGTGCAGCATAGAGCTGCAGTGTGATTCAGTATGAATTCAATGGGTGGAGCAGTTTCATTGGTTAGATTTATCCCACAGTATATTACATAGAGTAAATGGATATCAGTGATAAAATCCTTGTCGGATGCTAAATTTAAAATTAAGCTTTAAAGTACTTCATGACAGCATTGTGGGCACCTGATTTGAGGACAAAGTACATTGAAGCCCAGTAGGGCAAATTGGGAGAGGCTTCTAGTTATGAAACTGTATAAGCTCTGGCCATGGATAAGACACAGGAAAATTGTAATTAGGCATTGAATTTTAATGTATGTTCATGTGCATGCATATGCCTATCATCTCAGATTTTATCTACCAATTTTTTTGAAGGAAATCTTGTATTTGTTGTTGATAATTTTTAATACAACACAATTAAAACTATTTGGATATGTCTTCATGCCTTTATAGACTATCAATTCTAGTAATAAAGATTACAGTAACCATCCCTATCGCAATAGTATGCTCTAATCTTGAACTAGTGTTCTGGCTCTTTGTCTAATTCTTTCAGATGATTGAAGGAAATGCTCCTTTCCATCCAAATTTACCAGAAGAAGTCTCTAGGATGATGGCTTTGGAGGACAAGAGACCACCCTTCAAACTCAAATCAAAGAGTTGTCCTGGCGAACTAAAAGAGTGAGTTTGAAACTTTACTTGATTGCTCATAGTTGAAAGTCAAAGAATTCTTTTGGAGAAGTCAGAATCCCTATTTCTAAATTATGTGTTTTTTTTCTAAGAAACAGCAAAAAAGTTGAATTATGTGATATGTTTCTGATGAACACCATCTACTGAGTGTAGGTTTGAAGAGAGTGTTTGGAAACTAGCATGAGAGGGAATGGGAAACAATAGAACATTCTAATTGGTTCTAACATAAGTCTTTTTTATTTTGTTTTGTATTAAAGATAGTTCATAAACATTGAGATTACAATCATTGAGACTTATATCAGCTCATGTGGCTACAGCAAATATAGGCAGACCGCAGGGTCTTAAGTTCTATATGAATAAGATAACTGAACTTCAAAAATAACCGTCGATACTGTTATCTTAAGTAGCTGACCATACAGATTTACATGTTAACTGCTGTTGGAGGTTCAAAAAAAGATACATATATATATATATATATATATATATATATATATATATAATCACTATATATTTCTGCTGTCCCGGTCCCATTCCATCCATAGGTGGATCAATCTCAGGAATCACATCATTGGATCTAACTACCTCAAAGGTATCGTCTTCATCATTGTTAAAGTGGAATTTTTCTCTGCTTTTTGTTTCAGGATTCTTCTTGTTCTTGTCAGGTGGAGCGTTGTCATTGAATTTCTTTTGTATCTGTAGGTATCCTCGCCAGAAGGGAGTGTTCTCATCTCTGTCAAATGGCCAAGATTGTCTGTATCCTAGCTCAGTTTTGTTGACCCTCATTGCGCTTTCATTCAACAGCTTCATGAACTTGTGTTTAGACACCTCAATGGTTAAAGTGACCTGCAATGAAACATTGTAAACCATGAGTCTTTTACAAGACTCGGTAAGTGACCTCCTTGTTCCCTGATGTTTTTCCTCATTCCTTAAAATCCATATTGACCATAAAATTTCAGTAGTAAACATTAACCAAAATAGGTTTTCTTCCTTATTCAACTCACAGTCCCACAAAGAATATTTTTCCAATTAATACTGTTCCCCCAACCCTTTAAATCAGAACAAAATAAATTCCAAACCTCTTTAGCAAAATAACAGTAAAAAACATGTGTTTTATTGACTCAGGCTGTATGCATATATTATACATTTCTAAATCAGTATGGCAGAATCTGAAAGGCAGCTTTTGAAGAATAAGAAGCCACTTAAAACAAGCTTTCTGGGGTGCAAGAGAGTTAGACCAAAGTTGATTAAATATATTTTGCAATTGAATTTTAGTAAGAGACAAGTTCCATGACTTATTAATGTATTCAGAAATAGAATTATTCATACACAAAGTTCTATAAATAGTCTTAGCATTAATTTTTTGAATAACAGTACCATCCTTCCATTTAAGCATGTTTAAATTATCACTATCATGGATACACCCAGTGGGCAACTGAAGAACCTTACAAGCCTCCTTGAGAGTAGAGTATGTTCTCTAGTTAGAAGGAGGGAGTTCATACTCCCCACTCAAGGTAGCCCAGTTTTCAGGTGCCTCTCTGAGATGATTTCATTAAAACACTTTAAACCTTTAGAAGCCCAACTTTTAGCAGAGCAGCCTTGTAACAAGGCTAAGGGTTTGCTTTTATGTTCAAGGTTCCACCAAATGGATCTGTTAGTATATGAATTTTTGTTACAATCCACAATACCAACATTACTAATATAAATTTTTATCATTTCCCAAGCTTTCCATTTACTCTGAAGACATTGGACCTTGCAGGAACAACTGGAAATTTTCCTATTAACAAGTCACAAAAAGGAAGCAACTTCCAGGATTTGGCCTGCTTAGGGACAGCAAGATGAATGTTGTTCCTAACCAGCACCTTCCAAGGCTCATCCCCATCCAAGGCTTTAAGGATCCACTTAACAGCAAGAGCAATCCCTTGCATCCTTAGATCTTTCAACCCCAAACCTCCATGCATCTTATCCATACAACACCATTCCCATTTGACAAAGTGTTTCTGCTTTTTCCCTAACCATTTGACCACAAGAAGTGCTTATCTTTTTCTGAATATCATAACTATTGAAAAGTCAAATAGAAGAATAATACAAGTTGTAAGAAGATAAAATCTTCTAGCAAATCTAGATTCTTCCAGCCAAGGATAAATATTGCCTATTCCAATTATCCAACTTCCTATCCATCTTCACTTTTATCCATAACCACATCCTTCAAGCAAGGATTGACAACAAATGGGATCCCAAGATATCTCACCTGCTTGGTGGGCCCACCCCGCAAAAAGCCAAATTTAGCAAACCAGTGTGGGGGGCTGTCTTCTCAGCCAAGCATAATAGATTTGGCAATTGAGAGCTTTGCACCAGATGCAAAGTAGAACATATTCAACTTTTGCATGAGGCTCTCCAAATCTCTTTCATCAAGCTCCACAAACAGAGTTGTGTCATCTGCAAATTGGATGTTAAGAAGGTCTTCCTTGTTGGGGAGAGAAATACCCTTAATCTTAGGGGACAAGGAGGATTCTCTTAACAGATAAAAGATGGCATCTGAAGAAATGACAAATAGGGCAGGAGCAAGTGGACATCCTTGCCTAATGGATCTTTCCAAAATAAAGGTATCAGATAGAACACCTTTGACTTCAATCTGGGTAACTGCATCTTTCAACAAGATACTCACAAGGTTGCAGAAACTGTTAGGGAAACCAAATGCCTCTAAGGTCATAAGCAAGAAGGACCACTCCACTCTGTCATATGCTTTCTCAAAGTCTAATAGGAACATAGCAGAGTTTTGGTTGGTTTGTCTAGCCCAATTCATGGCCTCCCAACTAGTTAGGAGGTTCTCAAGAATGTATCTCCCTTTAATAAAGCCAATTTGAGTATTGCTAACAAAGGTATTGAGGATATCAACAATTCTTAGGGCCAAAACCTTAGCCAGGATCTTATATGAGACACTAAGCAAGGTGATGGGGTGCCAGTTCTTAATAAGGGCCTTGTCCCCATCTTTTGGATGTAATTTGATCACATCTTTATTGATGTTACTTCCCAGGGTTCCAAATTCAGTGGCTTGCTTATATATTTGAAGCAGATCCTCACTAACCCATTCAATGTTTCTCTTATAAAATTCCATAGGTAGCCCATCTGCTTGAGGGGATTTACCATTATTTAAGACATTGATTGCCCTCTTAATTTCATCAAGGGTAATTTCCTTGCTTAAAGTTTTAGAGTTCTCCGAAGATAATTTCTTAGGAATGAGCTTCTTGCAAAACTCCCTTGCTCTTTGACTAGGGAGTTTATTGCCTACAGATGTGAAGAGCCCCTTATAGAAGTGAAAGAACTGATCTTTAATTTGCTCGGTATCACTAGTGATGTTGTCACCCACCCAGATATTATCAATTTTCTCTCTGATATTTTTCTCTTTTATATATCAGAAAAATAATTTTGTATCCTTATGTTTATTACTAAGCCAATTCAGCTTGGTCCTAACTCTTAGGCCTTGGATCCTGAACGACTGTAATCTCCTTAAAGAGTCTTTAGTTGCAGTGAGTTCCTCATTTAACTCAACATTAGAGGCATCATTCTGGATATGGGTCTCAATGTTCAGCAATTTCTCTTTGAGACCATTTTCAACTTCCCTTCTATCCATGGCTCTCTTCATCCATATGGTTTGAAAAATTAATTTCCAACCACTAACATTATGTTCCCCATCTTTCAATGGCTGTTTTTCCTTTAAGCATCCATTTGTTGATCTACTTGAGAGTAAAGATTGCATCATTACACTCATCATCATTCAGCAGATTGGTGTTGAGCATAAAATTACTGTATCCTTTGTGTATATTAGCTCCCAAGTTATTCATCAGAATATTTACCTTGACAAGGTGATGGTCTGATGAAGAGAAGGGGCATACACTAACCCTACACCCATCCTCATTATTGCCAAAGTTAAAGACATCCGTATTAGCATAAAACCTGTCAAGTCTGCAATATATTATTTTATTACCTTTATGTGAGTTACACCAAGTAACCAAATAGTCTTATTATCTCTCTTCTTCCCCTCCAAGGGGTCAAAGAGGTTAAGTTTAGACTTCATTCTAGACTAGAAGTATTTCTCATTACCCTTCCAGTCCATCCTGATACCTCCAGTTTTATCTTCATTACATTCAGTCATATTGAAATCCCCTCCAATGATCTAGGGGATGTCTTGTAAGTTACATAACCATTTCCATAGTTCAATCATATCCCTATATTCATTAGGGGCATAAATAGAACAAAGGCCAAACTTGATGTTGTTTTTTGCAATGATTATCCATACAGCCCTATTGCAGGGAGAGGTGCCTGATTGAA